>WEIS01031099.1:0-13413 GCA_013389965.1 Todus mexicanus | reverse complement strand
TACAGCTAGAATTAATGTAGTGAATCTGTAATGAAATGCATTATCCTGCATGGAGATTTATCAGATTTTCCAATTGAATGCCATGCTTTGCTAGCACTAGCTGGAGTTCACCTGCATGTTGGTGTGGCGTGTGGCTCTTTTTTGTAAAGAGTTAAGTTGAACACAAAAAAAGGGAACAAAGGTCAGCACCCAGCCGCCACTTGAATGTGAGATTTTTCTTTTTATTCCCCTTGATGTATACTAGGCTCTGTGTTATTAGTCTTAATGATGGAAAATTGTAGTGTTGATACAAATCTTTTTTTCAAAGTAGTAGGCGGGAGCTCCATTTGTTAGTAAGTTTTTTTGTGACTAAAAGCCACGGACAGTACATTTATGTAGCAGTAAAAGGCCTAGATGCTCTTTCCATAGCAGAGCTAATTATTCCTACTGTGACCTTACTGATCTACCCTGTTCCTAGTACATCTCATCTGCACGCCTGTTCCTCTGTGTAGATGGTGTCAGAGAATATGAAAAACCCTATAATGAAACCATTTTCATGATGGAGAAAGGCTACTGGAGTTGCACTTGCTACAAAGAGGCTCAATTATATGAGTAATTGTGATAATTTTCTACATTCATAGCCTTCAATGGGGAAAAAAGAATGAGAGCCACAAAGGAAAATTACTTTAACAAGAAAGTACAGAGAGTAAAAATGGAAGAAGAGACAAAAAAGGGGAAAAAAATAACCAGAAAAAAAGTTTAAAAAATAGATCTGGAGGGAGGAATAGCAAGACAGGGAGAACAACAGAAATGCTCAAAAAGCCTATGTGCAGCTGTGTTGCACAATTAAATTGAATTTTTTTTCTGCAGTTGATGAATGTGACTACTGCAAATGTGCCTCTGTAGTTAGCTATCATTTGTTGTTCCGTGACAGGAAAAGGATAATTACCTCTCAGAGAGAATCAAAGGCTGACATGCCCTTTAGACACAGCCATGAATGCAGAGCTCGATAGAATGCTTGAATAAGAATCCAGTGTTCTGTGCCCCCTTCTACTCAAGAATAAATTTTGTTAAAATGCAAGAGCACCACCAGTAAATTTGTTGAACCCTAGGTGTTCAAAAATATGAGGTGCATCTATCGACTCATCCCATTTGCAAAAATAAAACTACATTTTGAATTCACTTCTATTATATTCATGGACAGTAAGATAGTGAGATATGCATTAAATTTCTTTTCCCAGTAGGGGTCTGATTCAACATTTCCTATGAAAGAACAGAAAGACACTATCCTTTTTCTCCAGGCTAGTTAGCCTATAATTTAAAACTGTCAAAAACACAATTTTATACAAAGTCTTCAATAAAAGCTTCTCAGATATAACCCAAAGAGGTTTTACTAAAGTTTGATTCAGACTCTGTTACAATATTTTTAAAGCTATAAATACATCTAACTGATATTTTGCCGTTCTCTTTTTTCCTTAAAGTATTTGAAGATTTACAAAGAAAAAAAAGCAGCATCCTTTCAAGGTGACTAAGCCTTGCAGCTTTTAAGTAATCAGAATGTATTCAATAGCATGTTGCGACCATTAATAGTCCAGAGACGTATTGCTTAATGAAATGTATATGATATACGTCTATTTCTTTTGGCAAACATTTTAAAATAATCCATAGGTACCTTTAAAAAACTAATCTGTATTTTTATTCAAAACCACCAGCAGCAGCAGAGTCATGACTGCATTTATGTGGAGGCTAGAAGAGATGCAAAATAGGGAAAAATTTCCGAATGCGAGCTCTCTTTTCCCTGTGATGTTAGCATGCTCTATTCTTTGTTAGATCAGAAGCTCCTGAGTTAAATATTTTTTGTACCTTTTAAACAAAGAGACTTATTTATGTTGATTAATTCCTTTGTAACATTTGTTATTGCTATACAACGGAAACAATGGTTTCTAGTCTTCTTACGTGGTTAGACAGATGCGGTGCAGTTTCATACACAAATAAAAAATGAACAAAATCCCACCACAAATTACATCTGTTAATTAAAATCTACCTTACGAATATCTTTGACTCTTTCTACAGTCATCTTTGCTGACTCTAGTGTAATCCGCTTTAAAAAAAAAATTCCCTTAGCCAAGGAACAACATTATAGCTTGGCAGTTCACATACTGATATCAGACTGAAATGATGGTTTTGAATCATAAAACATGTCATCAGCTTTATACCAAACCACCAATAACCTTTGTCCCACTTGCCAGCCCTCCCTTTACTTGTCAATATAAGGCTTACCTGATTGTGTTTCCAATTACAGAGAAGGGAGCCCCTGGTCTGCAAGCTGCAATTGCTTCATCTCTACATTTCCTGGCAACCTCCACTAACTTTTGACCAGATTTATCCACATTGCCCACCAAAAAGGTTTCAGAAGTGTCACCATGGTAGCCATTGTAATACACCTAAACATATGCAGAAATGTAAAGACATTTTCTCGTTTTGCATCCAGAAACAGTTCACCTCCTTAATTAAATCCATTCTTTCTAGGAAGGAGCTATATATTGCAACAGATAGACCATGGGAAAGCTGTGCTTCCGAGAATGAGACTGGAAAAGTGAAACATTACTGAGGGGAAAAAAAAGCATGAAAGATCACAAGGTGTGTAAGGGTTGCCAATTAAAAATTCAAGAAAAACAGAAGTTTTCTGTCACTGTGCCCAGCAGTGCACCAGATGATGACATTGCTGAGCTATGAGGCATGAGGCTAGCTGGGCTGTGTGTGAGAAGACAGATGAGGGCCATGCATGGGCTGAAGGGGGCCTTGGGAACTGTCAGGTGTCCACCCACCCTGGTCACTTGTCCCTGGGTTCTGGGAGCTGTTTGCACCCCACAGTGGTAGGGTGTTGAGCCCCAGCGCTGGCTGTGGGCACTGGAAGACCTGTATCTCCACAGCCAGCATTGCCTAGTGGGGTTCTGAGGTGATGCTGTGCACAGTTGGGTGAGAGGTGTACCGTGCTACCAACATCTAGAGGGAGCCCCACAAAAAGCATGGCCCAAATCCACCTCCAGCCATCGCACGTTTGCTTTAATCACATTTTTAAAGTACAATGTGTCACTAACATTGGAATTTACTTCTGATTTCCAGAGATTAATTTTGAAAGAGAATAAATATATCAGTCTGGCACAGCAGTTTCACGTGCTGAAAATGTAGCACGCTGTTGAATCAATTACGTTTTGTTGTTTGAGGGTTTTTTTAATATTTCATAGGTTTTAAACCACAGCTCTCCAGAAATTCTCTGCTGGACACAGGAAGCCCTGTCTACGTGCTACAGAGCTCTGCAATGCGCCATGAAAGCAGGGTTTGCAGCTCTGCACTATGGCAAGCAGGCACAGAATTGTAAGACCAAACCAAATTTCCCTATGGAAAGACAAATTATAATGGTGCACTAATCTGATCTGAAACATTTTTTCTCCCTCAAACAGTGGGCAACTATCCTTCTAGGACTAATAACTCACCAAGCTTGAAGCACTGACTTTTGCCACTGGCGAGCTATTTGTGAAAGACAGATTCACATTCTTTTTTGGTTAATTCCAAACTAAAAAAAAATTTAAAAACTGGCTAGAGACAGTTTATCCCAAGGCCAGGTTTGTGTTCAGGTTGATGCGAGGAAAATGCAGGCAGTTAGGAGCGAGGGGTGTTTTGCAGAAAGGTGAGTGTCGGCAAGGGACCAATCGAGTTGCCGCTGCTCCGGCACAGAGCGTCTGCGATCCCTGCTCCATACCTTCTTCTGCCAGTCAACGTTGGTGGGGTTTTTTTTGTTCTTTTGGTTGGGGTGCTTTTTTTGTTGTTTGTTTTTAATTTAATGCCATTGGGCAGGTTTTAATCTCGCTAGTTCATATTTAAACCAAACTAGTTCATTTTTAGCTCTAGCCAGCACAACACACAAAACTCCAACACTAAACGTCATCATCCTGGAAAAGCAAATACAGATTTAAAACATAGGAGAGTTTAATAATGATAATATTATTGTTATTTATTGCAGCCCATCAACTGCAATTACATTTTTTTGATGTTAATAAGCTACAGCCACAGCAACTGTAACACATTAATTCCTTAAAAGTCAATGAAAGAACCAAGTTGTAAGAAACATTAACCTGGTAATGGCAGGCTGAAAATTGCACTATACTGAGGATTCAGTGATGGATAATGCTATTTTTTCTACACTAAAAGACATTTTAAAGGCTACATGATTCAAGCCAATAAAATCTGTATTTCATCTATGAAATTCCACCATCTTAATTGCACAAAAATGGATTTTTTCTTCAAATAATTTGTACATAGCGTGAAGTGTTTACTCTTAATAACCAGAGTATTACTTAATCTTTTTATAGAACCCATACGCAGTTATAAACAATTTGTTGTGCAATTTTTTTTTTTTCATTCTGTCCACCTGCGAAGCGTCCCAATTTTGCTCGTTAAAAATAAGCTAAAAGATCAGTCAGCAACGCTGAGAAGTAATATTTTTTCCTCTGCTATTTTGGAACTGAGCAATTATCAAACACATCACAGTTCAGTTTTACATGATAAAAACATCTTACAAAGATAATCAGCAATTCCCATCCTTGTGGGAATCTTCATATTCACAGAAGCTTCAAGATTAACTTCAAGGTAAACAGAAAACAAATAAAAAGACGTCTTTGAAAAAATCTGTAGCATTTAGCCAGATGTTATCTGTAAAGCAGAGTGGACAAGATATGCATGCCATGTTAATACAAAAATGTTTACGTTAGTTTATCATGGAAAGTATCTGTGATATGAACCTATGCTTTTTCTTTTTAATCTGAAGTACCATCATTAAACTGACAGATAAAACAGAAAAACAAAACGAACCTTAATGAGATACAAAGAAATCAGATGCTAAATCCTTAGCTGTTGCAAACTGATTTAATCTAATCACATGAGCAAATCCACATCAGTTCACCAAAGCAAAAATGCAGACCAAAAATATACTTTAAAAATTATAGATTGCACTGTGTAAATTTGATACTCAGAATTCTACAATTAGAAAGCATGGAAATAGGGAAGAATTTAGAAAGATCGAAAAAACAAACCAAACCCAGTTCTGGATCACGTGTGAGTATAGCACAGGAAAAAGGTCACTGACCCTGATTTTAATAGAAAAAATATTTTAGAAAGCTTGAATCTCATGCTCAGAGGTAGGTCTGCTAGAGATTTCTTCACTTCTGGCAGTATGAAATTTGGGCCCATGGAAAATAGTATCAAGTTACCAAGAGTTTAATGATTAAAAAAGCTTGTTTCTATGAGATGTAACTCTCTTTCATGTGACATATTATTGCAAAATATTGGAGGGGATTCAAAAGATGTCTGTGTTCGTATTAGAAATAAACAGTACTTTGAGAAAATAAAAACATGCACAGTAAAAAGAAAAAAAAGCTTTTGGAAGAGATTATTTTCTTTCCCCCATAAATGAAATGAGAATTAGGTTTCCAGTTTCCATCCTTCCTTGCTCCTAAGAAAATCCAGCCAGTGCTTATTTAAATAGCTGTAATTGGCCATTCTCTGGAAATACTAAGTCACAGCTATATCACACTATTTCTGTTTCTGCGCAAAAGGTTCAGGGCTTTTATACCAGAAATGGAACACAACACTACCTTCGGGGATTTTAATAAATGTAGGGAACACTGCTAGCAAAAGAGTTGCTGTCCAAATAGACTGACATACACAGGCCAATGTAGCCTCTAATGACAGAGTAAGATAATGACAGGCCCCACTCAAAATCAGCAGGAAGAGGAAGATCAATCTTGGCAGAGTGAAGGAAAAATGCTGGCTTTCTTCATGTTAGCTCATCTCATACATATCTATCTTCAGCTGCTGCCCAGTACTGTGGTGCTCTGCATTAACTACACAGTGGATCAATAACAATTACACCTTCTCAAAAACATGACACATAGCAGGATTGGGTTGACATTTCACTTAGGCCAACATTGATCTCAGTGCATCTGATTCCAGTCCTAAATTCAAGTCAGGCCTGGGTCTAGCTGGAATAAACACACAGTTAAAAACAAAAAAGGAAACCAGCTGCTTGTGCCTTGGCTCAGAAGTAAACAGCACATCCATCTGTGCATCCCCCATCTCCAATCCACTATTCTTCCTGTTGCTACTAGTGATACTAAAGTTGATCAAAGACTATTTTTTATATGAATTACTCACCGTGACATCAATGTTGATAATATCTCCATCCTGAAGAGGTCGACTGAAACATAAACAGAAAAAAAAAAAGAATAATAGTGACAGACAGTTCCCAACAAAGGGAACATGAGAATAAACACCTAATGACACATACATAAAAAAACAGGCCGTAGATATTTTGTGATGGAGGAAGGCAGAGGCAAACAGAACAACCATTTTTAATGTTCACCTCTCACTACTTAGAGAACAAGTGTAGCTGAATATAAAATAGTGAGAAACAACCACCAGAAAAACATATCAACATATGAAAAATCTGGCACTATATTCATTCTTTGTCTCTCACTAGGGTTCACATTTTACTTCGTGAATAGCTGAATGTACTGCAAATAAAACCCAAGCAGACCCACATAAATTCAAATACATTTATTCCTTACCCTATACTTATTTTGCTGAGGGAAAAAACCCAAACACATCAGATTGCACTGTTTATTTGTTTTCTACACATGAAAATCTGAAGGCATTATACTTTTTTTTTAACTGTCTTGACAAACAGTAGTATTTTTTTTCTTTCTATTTCACACACATTTCTGTAACATTTATCAGCATCATGTGGTAACATGACGTGTATCTGCAATACATTTACATATTACATTTAGTTAAGCTGAAGCATGTTCAATATCAAACACAATTTATTGATTTCAGTTTAACATTTTCATTCCCAGTGGTAAAATGCATATTATTGGGGAAATACCTGTCAGGAATACCATGACATACCACGTTGTTTACAGAAGTACAAACGGATTTTGGAAAACCTCCATAGCCCAGAGGTGATGGATAGGCATTCTGTCTGATTATTTCATGATGAACAATGGAATCTATTTCTTCAGTTGTCATGCCAACCTAAAATATCAAACACAACATCCTGTTCAAAAAGCAAAGATAGTTTCTCATATTTACTGAATGTGACTGCAGCCAAGTGTTTCAGTGAAATCTTGGATGTTTCAAATATGTTGCTTTGATACAAAACACTGACTGATATACTTTAGTGACACATTGGTCTTTTTTTTTTTTTTTTTCCCGAGAGAAAAAGGTTTTAAATAAAGCATGCAGTAGAAATGAGTACTCAAAGGTTCCTAGAAAACCTAGTCTGTTTACTTCCTTTCTGCTCCTTTTTCAACATCTGCTTTCTCAAAGACACCATTTTACTATGGCATCTTGTTTCAGTAGCTGCTATAGAAATGTTTGTTTTCAATGCTTTCAGGCCTTTAAGACACAACATTACTTTCCCTTTTTATTTGTAAAAGAAAGGATCCTAATTCTTGTAACTGCTCAGTACATTTATCATAATGCACTTGCGCATTTTATGATACTATTTTCCAAGAATTCTTTCATTTTATAAAATATATTAATATTTGGCTTCATATCTTGACGATATTGTACTTAAAGTTGTCATATCCTGGGTGATCACAGTGAATCTACAAACGCTTATCTATAATTTTTAGAAATCTTCATTTTTATGCTTCACATCTTATAGATTAATATTTTTTTCACAATTTTACAGATTAAAAAAAAAATAATAAATAATCCAGCCATTTTCTGAGTATCCACAGAGTAGAAATCGCACATGCTTAAAAAAAATTTCTTCTCACTTTTATTTTGCGTCGAGTCTGTCTCCAGAATGGTTTGAGCTGAAATTTGAAATTTGGTAGGGAAAACTCTCTCATTGAGAAGTAGTGCCTTTGAGGGTTCCTCTGCAAATTGATTTTGATTTGAACAAGTTTTGAGCCTTTGAAAATCATACTTTGTACACATACATTATAGTGGCTGTGATTTTGAAGGAGTTTTTAGTACCATGTGGCATACAGGTAGGCTGTGGCACAGGAGGCACGTTCATCCATGAGCTGAAATATTCAGAGATCACGCACAGTGAATACAGTAGAGTACATTTATGTTCTGTGCTGAGGATAAAACCAGGTCTATTTGCTCAGCTTGCATCTTGTACAGCATGAAAACGTGACTGGGCAGATGAGGAGCAACGAACTCACTCAAGACCAGGATTTGGGGTTCCTGTCCAATCCCCCTGCTTTGCAGTGGCCATCGCTGCCTCCGCGCTGGGATGGCAGCCGCACCTCCAGTGCGCTGTCTGTATTGGATGCTGCAGCCATCGGTTCTGGATAAACACAGGTTTGCTGCTCCTGCCTTCGCTCACCCATCTATCATCTTCAGCCCATAGACAAACTGAACCGTTATGTAGCAGATTGGGCGCTGTCTGCTGCTGCTCTGCTCAAAGAATTCGACATGACTTTCGGCCACTCAGCAGACAGATCTGTGCTCTCTGCATGGCAGGCTTACACGCTGTGAAAAGTTCTGCTTTTAACAGTATCTGATTGACTTTTAAAGGAGCTTTGGTTAGCTGTGCAAGGTTGGGGACACACTTACTGTGCACCTCATCCTTTATTTGGGACAGGGCAATCTGATGGTATCCAAGAAAATACTTCCATGTCATAGAATTTGCTGCTTTATTCCCAAATCTTTAACTCAAACCCAAGAAACATCATCATATATAAGACCGTATTATATTTTTAAGTCCCACAGGCAGTAAACAATAATATCAAAACCATGCTCAGCCCAAACTTTGTCTCTCTGCATCCATAAGACAACTTTGTTATATAGGGGGATGTGAGCTAAACCACATCAAGAGCTGGTTGGGAGGACTGCGAGCAAGGTGGGTTCAGAAAGACAACAGGAACAGGTGGATGGATGGCGTTCTTCAGAAAAAAGAGGAATGCAGAGTTTACCTTATGAGAATTGCCTAAAAGAGCTCAGTTTGTTTAGTCTGGTGCAGTGAAAGCTGTAATAGCTCTATTACTGCATGAAGGGAGGGACTCAAGGACAGACAGAGGGGTGTTTAAAGAGGGGTGCTAGCACAAGAACAAATGGGTATAATCTGGCTATGCAGTGTCAGGCTGGAAAGCAGAAGACACTTGTTGTTGATGAGGGAGGGTTTTGAAGCACCTTCCCAGTCAGAGGAATCTTGGCCAAACACTTGCTCGTGTAAAACATAGAACACCACCTGTCTGTGGATGACCTGGGTAGTGGTCGCAGCACTGCATCTCCAAATGCCATCTCCTTCCCAGTTCATGGCTCCTGACCACATAATTCTTACCATGTACACCTTCTTGCTCCGAAGTGTTCATTATATGTATGTAGTATTTTGCTCTTATGTATGACTTGGCACATACTATGAACCACATCAAGAGCTACACTACGCTGAATACATATGTATTTTATACATGATAACAACCAAACAGTATTAGGGAAAAAAACCTGCTCTCATTCAAAACCCACACTGAGCCTTGATCCTTCAGAAATATGTATGTGCCCTTAACTTTATGTGAATAAGTTTTACTGTACTGTTAAATAACTGCACGCACAAGGCTACATAAGATTAAAGCTTCGGGCAGTTTTGTTCTTGGTCACCTCAGCTCCAGAATTAAACCCCTGGAAAGTGCGATAGCTGAAAGGAAAATGCATGGTAAACTGATAATTTTTTCCCCTTTTAAGCCAATGGCATTGACCTACAGTCCCCATCTATCTCTGTATCTCATAGGTACTCAACCCATTTTACCCTATCCAGTATGTTATTACATGAAATACTAAGGCAAAGCTTAAAAAGCACTCCTTCATCTGCAAAACCTGGCAGTAGGTTCCTCCCGGGACATTTTAACTTGGGTGGTATCCCAAAAAGCATACTGCAGAAACATTTCTGGAAACCAGGAGGTTTTATTATCAATGCACTACGGAAAATTGTGTGGAATTTGGCAGCTGCTTTTTTCCAGTGGCAGCTCTATAGGTTGCACCGGACCCCACTGCACAATGAGGGGCTGAGGGATGGATGGGAATGCAGGAGGCAGCTCAGTCCTTTGGACTTGCACAGATGAAGAGCCAGAAAGCATGACGTATGAGGAAGATGGGCCATGAAATGAAAGGAAAAAATGTAGCATGGGCCTTATGAGAAGCTCGTGTATTTGGCACAATCCAAACACAGGGAGACTACAGACAGAGAGGTATCACATCTGAGCTGGAAACTCACTTTTACTACGTAGGACCAAAATACAGAAATAATTAAACAGGCATTCACAGACTGAATCAAAAGTTAATAAATACTTTCCTTTTTTTTTTTTTCCCCATGATCTAACTTAAAGTTTAATGCACATTAAGGGGAAGTTCAAAAAAAAAAAAAAAAAAAAAAAAAAAAAACCCCAAAAAAAAAAACAAAAAAAAAAAAGAAAGTAGAAAAAATCCCCAAATAACAAAGCATAAAAGACATCCAAGCTGCTAGGGAACTTCTGTAACTGTTACCTTTAAGCCCCTTCCAGCCAGAAGCAGGACACGACGGGCCAACTGACAAGCTTGACGAAGCCCTTGAATCTGATCTTCATTCTTAATTTCTATGTCGTCTCCCCAGTCTGGTACAATGCCTGTCGTCACGTAGTCTGGCTTCTTTATGTGCTTGGAGAAAAAGGATTGAAAATGAAGATCAGAAAACTGAGCATGACAATGGGATCATTTTCTCAGATACTGCCTCCTGCTTCATGGCAGCTTGCCCTTTCTGTCGTAGTATCGACCTTCCTAAGCCATCAGGGCAAACCCTCAAGGCTGCCTCAGTATTTCTTCCACTGCCCTTTTGAACTTAACATTGCCTGTTACTACTGACTTATACAGTCTGTTAGCCTTCCAGTGCTGAAACCCAGATACTGCCACTGACTTCCAGCACGGTCATGAGTTTTGAAATGGTGCGAAACAGACTTAAAAATTCCTTGTTTTCTTTTGCAAAGAGGCATGTTTTTTACAAAAGACATCAAAATGCTCGAACTGATGGGACAAACACACAGAATGAGGCTCAAAACCAAAACAGATCAAATCCTTAGTTTGCTGTTCAGACAAAACTCCTATTAACTTCCATGAGATTCTTTTTTGACTAAGAACCTTGGGATTTAACTTATTTTAACTTAGAGGTGTTTACTTACTCATCTAGTTCATATGCTGTGCCAAAATTTGTCCATCTATAACAGTAGCAAGGATATCTCAATTCACTGTGCCAAGGGAAGTATAATAAACTTCATTTTACCCCACACAAAGTTCTCAGCCCTTGTATAGAGGTGAAAATTAATTTATTTTTCCTTTCTTTTTTAAAAAATCTACATCAATTTAATGACACGTGTATAAATGCAACAAACTAACAATAATGGTAACATCTTGCACAGAGATGGAAATGCACTTTCTCTTGGAGGGTCCTGGCTTGTTTCCCTGGCTGGGGAGGAGTCCTTTCACCCACCACAGCCAGGCTGATTCTCTGCCATGCCCACCACAGGGTGAGTTTTGCACTGGCTTCACAAAATAAAGAATCAAGTCTGACAGGCAAAACCAAAGTGGGCACTTGGGCTGTACACAAGACCACATAACAGCAGGGTGTAGGAGTAAAGAAGGGTGGGGCAACAGATTAGCTCAAGTGGGACTTTAAAGAGGAAAATTATTGTTACTCCTATGGGTATTTCATTTCTACCCTGATAAAAAGTGAAACTATCTTTCTTGAACTTATGGCAACAGAGTTTCAGATCTATATTTTGTTCAAATTAACGGCATATCAACCCTAACAACATCTTACTGCAGTAGTTTGGGACTTAATTTAGAACCCCCCCTGCCCATTTGCTGGATTAGCAACTCCATATCCAGCAGCACCCTCACTTTCCCCTTGGAGGGTACTCATCTAGTAAATGCTGAGATCTGACCTTTCTGACCTGCAAGATCTGTTAAGGGAGAAGCCCAAAGCAGCATACATACAAATGTCTACGTATACATTTTCACACCAAAAAGCCATGATTTCAGTGTGACTTATGGTGTAGTCTGTATAAAGTAATGACTTTGCCCTCACGTTTTCAGAGCTGAAGAACTGGACCGATTTTTAGATAGTCTGAAAACTCTGATCTGTGAAGATAACTATTCAGTATGACAGTACATTTCTCCCTCTTTATCCTAAACGAAGCATCTAAATACAGAAAAAAATATTTACAAGTTCTACAACTCTTAAACTTCTGAAAATACATTAAGTCTGTGACCCTATTGCCTCCCTGCACACAGAGCTTCCACAGTCTGTTTAGTGTAAGAACTCTACATCCAGCATCCTTATCTGCTTTTCTGTCTGACAACTTTTTAGTATTTCTTGCCCATGTAAATATTCTATATTTTGTGTAACAACTCTATAATAAAATTAGAAGCAATTTTTTTAAAAAAATCCACATCCTGAAAAGTACTGTTTGGAAAGGGTATGTTTGTTTTCTTTTGGCTAAAGGAAAGATACTAAACAATTACTCTGTATGTTGTAATTGAAGTGAAGGAAAAAAAAAAGAAGAAAAAAAAGGAAATCAGAAGTGGAACACATATTAAAATTACTGCATTTAAAAGTTCCTTTTGGTTCTAAAGTCGATAAAAATAAAAATGTATGTTGCAAGAAAAAAACCAACACCACTGAGGTACAGTAAGGACAAACTTAGAGGGTGCAGGGAATATAGCAGCATGTATTTACTGAACGTTCTCTTCCTAAATCTGACATAACCAATTAACAAAACCTTCAGCAAAATATAAACATTTTTATAATTAGCTTGACAGAGAACTACACAAAAAAGGACTCAGATGATCATGAATGATTCCTACTGACTTTTGGTAGGACCATCTACAATTGTCCAAAACAAGAATCTGGACCCAGAAGTGTTAACAGACGATTATAATATTCCATGTTTATACTACCGTAACTAGAACAAGGTCCAGGTTTAAACTCTCTAACAGTTAGATATGCCACTGTGTTTAACAGGGTTGGCAGCTGAAAACGTTTCTCACCAATGCTCCTGTTCCAGACACCAGACCAAGCATGAGGACAGGGATCCAAACCCTCAGCTGTCAGACAATGAATACACCTGCAATCGAACTCTACATTGACTGACGAACAGGTTAGATAATAAAAATCACCATACCTTAGGAACTGGGTGAGCTGGAGAAACAGTGGCTGGCAAAACTATACTATAAGCACTATTTCTTTGTCCCTGAAACAAGAAGCATCTTCGCTGTTGATTGCTTGACTGCCTGTGCAGGTAGACACGATTGCACGAAGAAAAGATTACATGGCAGCCAGTCACAGAACCTGTTAACAGATAAGATAAAGATGGTTAACATTTTTTTCTACTA
>WEIS01031098.1:0-18471 GCA_013389965.1 Todus mexicanus | reverse complement strand
AAAAAAAAAAAAAGAAATATCAGAGAATGATAGATTGAATGTTCACCCCCTCCCTTCTGAAACTTAATCCCCTTTTTAAAAAATCACTCCGATTCAGCCTACAGGCATCATCAAGACCCCTGTGTTCATCCATTGCCCACCTATTCCCCAGAAAGCTCATCAGAGAAGATGACAGTAGCTGGTTTATTACATCTCGTAGTTTATTCCAATCTGCATCGTTACTTGTGAAGCTGCAGGTTGAGAGATTTGAGCCTACCCTTCTTTGTATGCCAGGTTTTCATAACTCTGGGTGGAGAGTCTTTTCTTGGGACACGTTGAATTGTCCCAGTTAGCTATGCCATGAAGTATTTGCCAGGGAGAAGAAAACACTGTAGGTTAGTTGTTGGGATTTTTGCCTGGGAGATACCAGAGTTCGTGGTCCAGTATCAGCTTTACCCAAATTTTCACATCCCTACTTGGCAGTTGACGGTGTATCTGCAAAGCTCTGAGCTCTCAACAAGGGATATTGCACAATTCCCCAGCAGGACCCTGCCCCAGAGCATCCTACAAATCCCAGTGAACAAAACACTTCCTAGAGAGCTATTGATTTAAATTACTGAAAGCAGATGAGGTAAGTGAACGAAGACATCTCTCCGTGCAGGCAAGGCCTCTTTCAGGGTCAAGCCCATGGCTTTTAGTGAGCACTCGGGGCTCATCAACACATCTGTCTAAGAAAAAGCAAAAAACAAGGCAGTTGCTAGCAGCTAGAACAACAGCAATGACCAAAAGTCATGAGGAGGCACAGCCTTGAAGCGGCCAAACCTCTCTCCGTCTGCAACTCCCTTAGTGAAAATCTAGAAAAATACACCTGGATAGGTGAAAGAGAACCTGATTATCACCATGTCAAATGCTGTCAGTCCACTGGAACATGTGGATTTAAACATTGCATGTTTAAATACTAACATGGCAAGAGACGTCACAGCTGCACTATGTTGATCTTATAAGGATGGAGAGACAGCAGGGTGGGATTAAGAGCGACATGGGATCACTGATCACTGTCATTCAGGACACAGGGCTAGAGCACAGGGAGCCATAATACCTTTGGGCTATGTGATGCAAGATATTTTAGCTCCCAGTATTTTCCAGTCCATCATGCTATCACCTATATACCATGGAGGAGGTGCTTTCAGTGCCTTCCAGTTTCCCTGCCTACTGGAGAAGCCATTTTGCACCTCACAGCCTTGACAAGGTTTCTCTTGAACCCCTCTGTCCTCTTCCTAACTTAGGAACTGAAGGTTTAACTACACTCATCACACTTCCCAGACCCCTTTCTTTAGGATCAAAGCCCTGTCTGATAACACAAGAGATTGAAGTGAAATGAAAATGTGGCAAGTTCAGAATCAGTGTTCATGGGGTTTTATTCCCAGATTAAGAATGACTGAATTTGGGAACTTGTTGTCTCCAAGCCTTCTGATGAAAACTGGCATATCGCACCTGAGGTGTAGACGTGAATAAAAATAGCCTGATCCAGACTAAGAAATGTGGGGAACAAATAGCTTAAAAAGGAGTCTTGCTCCTCAGGCATCAAGACAAGTGACAGCACATGGCAAGTATTTGGATAACAATTGAATGGGATCTAGCTGTTCAACATCTGCCCAGTTAAGGATGAAAAGAGTGATCTAGGAGCAAACAGATCCAGTCTGGCAGTGCCAGTGACATTAGTGGCTTTGATACCTACAGCATCCCAAGTCAAAACTGTGAAGAGCATCAGCTTAGATTTGACTAGATGACGACTCCAGTCCCGATTTAAAATCGTGTACTCAGCACCCGCTTAATGCAGCGTGTGCCAATTTTTTGGTGGTTTTCTCACGTCATCATTGAGCTTTGTTACTGCTTGAGTGACATGGCTGAAGTAATTACATCATCTACACATCTAAGAAAGGGTGAGCCCATATCCTGTCTTCCACCTGCGTTGATGGAATATATACATACTCTTTTTAATTTAAGTTATGGTCAGAAACCACAGTGAAGGTTGGGAAAAAAAAAACCCCACACCTACTCCAGATTAACTAGGACAGCAGAGAAGCCCTTATAAAAAGTCCAGTAGCAAATGTGCCCAGACATCTTCAGTTCAACAGCACCCAGCACAAGAACCAGCTGCAGTGAGAGAAGGAAAGAAGATGTCTCCAGCCCTTTGTGCTTCTCTGGTAAGAGCTTGCTTTATGTTTTTTCTTCCCCCAGTTTGACAGAGACATATTTAAATTCTAACAGCTGACTATCAGGAATGGGGATCCACAGCCACCTTTAAAATGTTTGCTTAATGCACAACTACTTGAAAATGACTAAAACCAGAGATTGCTGCATAGCACCAACACTGGGCAGCAATGAGACTGTGCAGGTGTGTTAGTGAATGGGGCTACAGAAACATACTGTGAGCCATGAAATGTATTGAAAACTTAACCTTATAGCGTCTTTTTGCTGTCACATCCTTTCTGCTATCTCCTACATTACACTATTTTCTATAATTATTATTTTTTTAATCACCAAATTACAACTAAGTTTATACCATACCTGTCAGCACCAGAAGAATTAATTAATGAGAACAAGAGTGGATGTGATATATGCGACATTTTCTCATCATGACTCCAGCCTGCAGTATGCAGGCTTTAACTACCAGCTAGGCTGACTGCGGGTGAATTTCCCAGCTGCACAGAGTTTTTAAACATGTGCTGTGTCCCAGCAACTGGCCCTGCCTTGTGTCCTAAATGCACCAATTGTCTTCAGTTCAGATCTCTGCTCGTCATGTTGCTGGCCGTGTTGTCAGCCAGCGGTTCTGTCTGTGGGAAGGTGATAGAGCCTGGGCTCAAGCCAGAGAACCTCTTCAAGCAAGCGCATGCTGGATGCCTGACCCCAAAAGACTCAAAATTCCCTCAAGCTGTGAGAGTCAACATAAGCATCAGCAACACGAACCAGGATGCCAAAGCGACTCTTGATGTCAGCAGCCGCTCCCTGGCTCCATGGGATTACAGGTACGACTTTGGTTCCTATGGTCTAGAAATACACTGGCTGCAATGGTCAAGATGCAATGACAAGGCTATCCCCACAACTTTATTTTCAGTACTTTATTGTTGAGAGATTTTTTTGAAATATGAAGGTATCTACAGTCCATATAATCGTCTCTGAAAGACAACCAATATGGAAAGGAACACACAGAGAAAAAACATGACTCAGCCAACATAGAGAAGACAAATCAAATCACTTTGTAATTAATTTTGTAATTCCACTAATTTATCTGCATATTGAGGCAAGCTTTATCTTCAAAAGCGTACTTTACCTAAGACATCATAAAAAGTACCTCAGAGGATTAACAACGCACCAAATTCAATGGTGGTTTGATAACATAAGCCTCGTCATATTTTGGGAGGGAGCTGAAGGTCTTTGGGTCCGTTACTCAGTCTAACATGCTGAGAAGCTCAAATAATTTCTAATCATTCTAATTAGTCTAGTTGAGAGGCATCGCTGCCCATGGTAGGGAGGTTGGATTAAATGATCTCTAAGGTCTCTTCCAACCTAAGCCATTCTATGACTCCATGATTTTGAAGTCACTGTCTATCTGAAGCAAGTTCTTTGCAAAGGCAGTTGCATCCAGTCCTGGCATGCTTATCTTACACTTAAAAACCTGCAGCATTTACTTACTTACAATTTATTTCTTAAAAATCTACAGTAGTGGAAGGTCTACTGTCCCTTCAATCTCCCAAGAGGTACAGGTTCCCAAGATGGGAACCCATAGCAAGCCAAACTATCATGTCTCAGGGGGTGCAGCAGCATTTCCATTTCAAACACTTCCTCTCATGTCAACTTGCAGGATCGATGAGGACCACAACCGGTTCCCCCAGATGATTGCTGATGCCAAGTGCCGCCACTCCAGGTGCGTGAATTTGAACGGGCAGCTGGACCACAGCGTCAATTCCGTCCCCATCAAACAGGAGATCCTTGTCCTCAAAAGGGAACAAAAAGGCTGCCACCAATCATTTCGACTGGAGAAGAAAATAATCACTGTAGGCTGCACATGCGTCACCCCCTTGATCCGACACCAGGCTTGAAGGAAGCCAGTAGTGTAAGAGCAAGGAGACATGGAGGACACCTTCCTTGTCTAACAGAAATGAAATGAAGGGGCCTGATTCAGTCTCTGCAAAACTGAAATAAGCCATAATGATTAGCTAGAATCTATGAGAATGTATTTAAAATGTAGAAATCTCAGTTTTTATTTAAAAAATTATTTTCCCCAAAATCTTGAACTCTGTGAATTCAGAATCTTCATGTGCTAGGCAGAAAAAAGTAATGGGAACTCTTTACACATCTTTAGTTTACACCTTGAAACGTCTATTTATGTAATTTTATTTATTCTGGTGAAGGATTTAATAATAATAATGTGTCTGTTTATTTATCTTTCTGTAATAAAAAAATAATAATTAGTAAATAACCCTGTAGTATTCTCCTTTCTTTCTCAAGAAGCCTTCCCGATAAGGCAAGAAATCACCCAATTCAGTTATGACTGTATAAGGGGATTTGCATGATGCTGAAACCTAAAATACTCTTGGTAACACCTAGCTGTGCTGCAGCAGAACGTAAAGCCCATAGAGAAGTTAGGGCTTGTATTATTAACACCATTTTAACAATAAAGAAACTAAGACACCTGAAGGAAAATGATTTACCAAGTGACACCTAAGAAATTCACATTAAAGACAGACAAGCAAAAAAAAGCCATGGATGACTCATTATCCACCTGACTGATTGGAAAAGAGTTTGCAACTGTAAGTTCAATGCATCGCTTTGAGTGTTTCTTTAGGCATAAAGAAACTCCCTCCCCTCAAACAGCAAATGTGCTTCCACTGCTGTGTTTTAACTTCGGTCCGATATTGTCTGTAATTTTCAGTCCAACCAATTTCAGCATGTTTTCTGAGGAGCAGGGTCACCACATGGGTACACGAGGGAAAGTGCGTGAGTGAGTCAGGTGGATAATTGAAGCACTTAACCACATATCGCTAACTACAATCATAATTTCCTCCATGCTTGTGTCCTTCCATGGCTGCTAGCTGTTAGCATTTCAAATGTAGAGCACTGTGACACAGCACTTCCACCACAGTTGCAATGGGACTTGAGTAGGTGGACATCTAGCACCGAAGGTGGGTTTGTTTAAAGCACACACTTGGGTTACAAGTGCTTAGATGAAAATGCTCCGTGTTTCAAAAAGCAGGTTGATTTGTGAAGATATGGAAGTTTTGTTCGCAGCCGCCTTCGGGGAGGTGTTACCCATCTTCTCAGGCACTGGCAAAGCGCCATCAGTAATTGCAACAGCAAATACAAAATTTCTAGAGATGGAGAGCTCAGGGGTGCAAGGCCTTAATGAGAGACAAAGTATTCTCAGGTGAAAGAATCTTCTCCAGATCCAACTGTGCTAACTGTAGATGTGATCCTCACAAGTTTATTCTCTACAGCTGTGCCAGTAAGCCTAAATCTTCCCTAATCTACTCCAGGCAAAATTAGGTGGGTCAGCCTGTAACCTAAACTCACCAGATGGCCATGGGTTTCTTACTGCTCCTGGATTTAGAAGATATGTACTGGTCCAAGAAATCACAGAATGACAAAATCCCATCATGGTGGGCATTGGAAAGGACCTCTGGAGATCACCTCGTCCAACCCCCTGCTCCAGCAGGGTCACCCAGATCAGGGGGCCCAAGAACATATTGCCCAGGTACATTTGGAATCTCTTCAGAGAAGGAGACTCCACAACCTCTCTGGGCAGCCTGGGCCAGGCTCTGCCACCCTCACAGCAAAGAAGTTTTTCTTCATGTTCAGATGGAACCTCCTGGGTTCCAGTTTGTGCTTGTTGACCCTTGTCCTGTCACTGGGCACCACTGACAAGAGTCTGGCCCCATCCTCTTGACATGCATCCTTTGATTGATAAGCGTTTATAAGAAATAAGCATTGATAAGGTAACATTAATTAACTCTGAGTGACTACAATATCTGCAATCACAACAGTGAACTCCTGTCCACACCTTCAGCTGCCTTCAAACACTGATATAACTTTGCCCATATGTAGGTATCTGGCTGCATACGTGATCCTAAGTTAGCTTGTTTCCTACCTTATCGGCAGCTATTCTTCCTTAAGGTCTCCTGCAGGTCCTGAAGCTTACCCAAGCTGACTGCTCCAAAAATATTATGCATGGGAACAGACTGCAAAAAAACCAAGCCCATTGAGGGACACTCATCCTTTGAGGTCTTCAAGGAGTTCCAGAAATACCAGTCTAGGATAATTGAAATAGAGCTGACTGCCTTGTCCATTAGATAATCTCTCAATGTCCTACCACCATAAATGGAGCTTTGGCAAATGATCTGCAGCAGTCCAAGCAACTTCTAGCTGTTAACATCATGGTAAGTCACACCTTTTATTACCTGACAGTGTTGTGCTGTTACCTGCAGCTGGCACATGAGTAATGGAGACCAGTTAGCAATACTGAGAGAGAGCTGCTGTGTGGAAAAAGTCAGAACGAGGTCAGCAAGAGATGACGTAGCTGCAGTGCCAGAAAGCTGGCACTTTCTGTTGACAGGCTGCAAAGATACTCTGGTCTCCCTTCCAGCAGCATCATTCTCCCTTGGACCATTTGCAAACCTAATTAAATCTGTACCTTAGGACATAAGCCTTTTTTATTTACTTGTCCTCATGCCAACTTCATACAAGCTCTGCAAGCTGCTTGTGTGTTGCATATCTTCTTGCAGAAGCCTTTTATATACCTGGGTTCATTTAGCCTGAGGGCTATTTTCTTTCCTACTGCAAGTTGTAACTCCTGGCATCATGAGCTAAGAGGATTTCTTTCATATTGCTGTGTTCAGATGAAAAGGTGTAGAATAATTCCAAACCAACACACCCTGTCAAGAGGTCACCCAATCATTGCCTTCATTTTTGTGGGTGATCGTTCCTGATTACAGTCAATAATGATCACTTCAGGAGACCAAAGAGAGTAGGAAACTTCTTTCACTCTTGCACAGCTCTTACTTGTTCGAGGTTTGTGATAAATAAGAATAGGTTTGCTTCAGACAAGGTTTAAGTATTTGTAGGCAGACAGAGAGAATGTGAGCCTTCTAGTATCCACGTTTGGGAAAACAAGGCCAGGGAAAAGCATTCAGATGAGGGTTGCATTAGATATAGTTTTAGCTGTGTCTATGGCTGATGTAAACATGTACATATCTTAGTTTTAGAGGTAGGCATGTGAGGGACTGCCTGCTTCTGAAGAATGCATGCTCAGGGGGAAGAGGGCAAGTTAAGCATATGTATGACCGTAATACATGAAAGTGTGAGAGACTTCACACAGTTGCATATTCTGTGGAAAAAACTCCCACTACGCACCCAGTGCTGTAAACAAATTTTTTTAGCTTTGCTTTGGAAACTTTGTCCTCAGTTTTAAAATTATTATTGGAGTTCATTTCTCACAGGTTCAACAGATAAAGCTGGCTCTTTTTTTGTTTTGGAGAGTTTCAATGCAAATTCCTGCTTATTTGATCTATTCTAATGATATCTTCAAGGCGGGAGTGGCAGCGAAGAGATGTTTGCTGCAAAACTCTCTTCAACACAAAGGTTTCTAGTCCAACACAGTTCCCTGTCTCAGCTTCATGCCAGTTGGCAAAATCTGAGCGGGAGCAGCAGTGGCATAGCAGCCAGATTGTTCAGAACCTGTGAGTGAATCCAAGCAGAAAGGGAAGTTTGAGACTGGGTTTGTGTGGCAAATGATCAGATAATCATGCTCATCATTGCCAGTTACCTAAGCAAGCTGGACAGATACAAGGTGCTTGCAAAAAGTGATACAGATTCAACAGTCTGGTAATCCTTGGGACATGAAGGAGGCCAGAAGTACAGATTTGAGAAGTCTGAAATAAAATGTATGAGTAGGTTAAAGAGAAGATAAACCATCTGTACACATTTATGAGAACAAGGAACCTTGATCATGGTACAAACATATTGAGCCTACTAAGAATATAGATAAAGCAGAAACATGACTCTTTCTACTGGTAAAACCACTAAACCTCACTCATTGAAAGCTAGGCCCAGAAAACAGTATTTTGAGTAGAGCCTCCTCAGTCCGTGACCCTCAAAGAGCAGCAAATATATTTTTATTCTTTTGTGGAAGTTTCAGGGAAAGGTAGAAAAACTGAGCTAGTTTTCTGAAGGAAAAGTCAATAAATAAAAGGAAAAGTTAAGTTACACAGAACGCAGGAGTTGATTTATCTGAAGAGTTGAAGAATTGAAGATGCTATCACTACCCTGCCCTGGAAGTACAGAGGATAATTATCGTAGGCAGAAAATGTTTTTATGAGTGGCAAAGACAGAAAGTGTGATTTGTTTCTGATACTGAGCCTTGCTGGCATCTTCCGAGCTCCTAAAAGCCAGCACAAGAACACAGTCCCATTCCCACCAATAGCTCTACTAAGCAGTATCAGGCAATCACAGACATTTTAAGCAGATTTGGTTGGGTGGGACTTTTTGTCACCACCTTGTAACAGTGCTGTAGAACATGGAGATTTGGCCCACTCACCTAGATTCTTCTTAAGCATAAGGTTAAAAAATAAATATCAGAGAGCAAAGAAGTAAGAGTGTCATGGTTTGGGGTCAGGGCACCCAGAAATCTGCAACAGAACGTTCTCTCCCCCTCCCCATCCAAAAAGGGAAGAAAGGAAATAAAGGAGAGAGAGGTATCGATTAGGAAAGGAAACTGGAACAGCTTTACTAAAAATGAAAATAATAATAACAATAATAATAAAAAAGTAAATATATACAAATATGTACAAAACCAGTATCAAACCCAACCCCCCCGATGGTAAATCCGTCCCCGTCCCCACTGATGCTGTGGAAGGGCCCAGCAGCAGCCGGGAACCGGGAGCTGGATTCAGGGATGCGGCCCAGAACCTGGGGCCCAGCCAAGGCCTGAGCCGGGGGCTGAGACCGGGGCCGGAGGCCTCAGGGCAAAGCTGAAGCTGCCAAGGCCAAACCCAGCGAGGAAGAGTCCTGAAGCCGAGAGAGCAGCTCGATCTCAGGGAAATGAAAGAAGAAGGGCAAAATGGCGAAAGGGCCAAGAGAGAAGGGCCGAGACCCTCGTGATCCCTCAGCTTTATACCCAATATGATGTATATGGGATGGAATACACCCTTGGCTAATTTAGGGTCACCTGTCCTGTTTGCTCCTCCCTGAAGGTGCAGCCTTTACTTTTCTGCACCCCTCAGTGTGGTACACAAAATCTAGCAGTGACCTTGGTTTGCACACCAATCCTTAGTACTAACTAAAAACATGGAGCCTTATCACTGCTAGAAGCAGATTCTCTGCAAAAACATGCTGCTAACTTAGACAGACTTAGCTGAAAAATAAAAATCATAGGACAGAATTGTTCTATTCTAACCCAAACCAGTACAAAGAGGAAGAAAGAGAAGAAGACAAAAGAAGGAGATCAAGGCAAGTCTGACGTTTTACCCCATGATGGTGACATGGGAGCAGGTTTCTGGTCTGATCTGTCAGGCCATCTCCCAGGACAGTCAGAACAGACAGCTGATATGGAAACTCTCTCTACCTGTACCCATCATGGTGCCATCAAAACATAAATCCCCACAGGGATCACTCATGCCCTTAAAATTTTGTCTGTTAGGTCTAACCCTCAATAAGTCATGTGGACTTCCGAATTCTCAGGCCATTATTTCTCTAGCTTACCAAACACAAACACGGTCCTTGGGTTTTTTCAACCTTTTAGGTTGTAGTCTTTGCATTCTTTTTATGTTTAATTTCTATGCACTTCTAAAAGCAATGATTTTGTGGAACAGGCTGACCTAGTCTGTGATCCCTTTGAACAACCCCAGGAGCATTTGCCTCTTGTCAAATGTCCAGAGAAGTCTGACTCACACGTGCAGGCCAACATATTTGTAGGTAAAAACATAGGTCTGGGAAGGAGGCATCTACCCAGGCTCACATCACAGCTGCTGCTCCCAGCCTATGTTCATGCAGGGATCTCTGCAGCATGCTCCCTCCAACATCCCAAGAGAGCTGCTACACAAGAGGATCTCTACTTGAGCTGCCACAAGAGGCACAGCCAAGGGGAGGAGTGAGCAGAAGGACAGAGAAAGGCTAGTGAGAGCCAAGCAGACAAGGAAAGGAACAGGAAAGGCCGTGAGGCTCAGATACCAACCTGTGACCATAGGTTTCTTAGCCCAACAGGCTGCATGAAGACACTGTGGGACTGCTACTACATCTACAGCTGTGTCTTCTCCTCCTGGTAAAACAACTGAGTCCCTGAAGACTGCTCTAAGTTATGTTTCAGAGCCAGAGTTGCTCAGCTGGGCATCCAGCGACTGTGTCTGCTGCTGCAAGGGGAACAAAACCAAGCAAAGCCTTTAGCAAAGGCTGGTCCTCAGCTGTGAGCTGTGCTTGCTCTTGGTGGTGATATGACTGTGCTGTTTACAAGAAGCATAAACTTGTTTGCCATGTTCTTAGATTGCTGGGAATTAAACCCTACAACCCACTTCATCGCAAAAGCCAGCACCAAAAAAATCACCAGGCTTGTATTTACAACCAGCTGCACTCTAAGAATGATTCCATTAGAAGGAAATAACCCTTGCTGCTTGTTTTATTTAGAAACAATCCCCATGTACAAGCGCATGCCTTACTGAGAGGTGTGTGGTTTGCAGTCAACAGCGCCGGCTGCAAAACCTCATGACCCATGGGTGAGACTTCCTTAATTAGCATCCTTCGCATTTCCTTAATTAACTGCTTAATAAGACACCCTGTTGGAACAACTCTTAAGCTAGGCTGTGATAGGTGCTTACGACCATCAGCACAGGAGCTGACATCTATTTAGCTGCCACGAACAAACTGCCAAAATGGTTTATGTGTGGAGACAGAAATGTAAGCTAGTTTTCTTCTCACCAAGCAAGCGAGGACAACCCCATGAGCTACGTTTGCAGAGAGGGAGAGAAATAGGTCAGGACTGAGAAGGGGGGTGTGCAACGTGTGATTTCCTGGTCAGCGGTTACTGTAAGAGGAGAATCAGTGCTACACAAGGGCGCGCAGGCGCCGCCTCCATGGGTTTGTGCTCCACCACATGAAGATCTTAGTGGTCATAACGAAACAGCTGCTGCCACAAATGACTACATATGCTTGTAACTGAATGAGATGTTTCCCTGCCTCTTTAGCCATGGCTTGTTAAACTGACTCCCAGTGACCCATGGGGTAGGGAATACACCCGACTTGGCAAAAGCCACCAAAAGACTCATTTAGACCCAATGTCTTGTCTGATCTACTCAGGGGAGGAAATCCAGAGTCTACATGCACCAGGCAGAGGTCAGTCTCCTCTCCCTGGGAACAATTCACTGGACAAGAAACAGCCTCAAGTTGTGACAGGGGAGGTTTATGTGCGACATTGGGAAAAGTTTTGTCACCAGACGAGTTGGAGCCGCAGAACAGGCTGCCGAGGGCAATAGCGAAGTCCTTGTCCTTGGAGGGATTTAAAAGAGATGTAGATGTGATGCCGAGGGACATGGCTTAATGGTGACCAGGCAGTGCTGGGTTAACAGTTGGACTCAATGATCTTAAAGGTTTCTCCCACCAAAAACAATTTGATGATTTTATGATTCTAATTTAATGTAGTTTCTGTGCAGCTGAAATGAAATATAAGAATGTTTGCACACAAGTTTCCCTAGTTTAAACATAGGTGAACAAGGAAATACAGACTTGAAATTGCCATTAGCAGAAACCAAAACCAGATATCTGAGAATCTAGCTCAGCTCTGGATGAAAGATGAGTAATTTAAAAATTAAAAAAATAAAAATAAAAAATAAGGCAACACTGCAGCAACCTGATAAAACAATAACTAGTTAGTCTTGCTGGGCTGTGCTCCTTGTGTAGCTAAGGAGGACAAAGGGCAATTCCTCCATTGCTATGTTAGGACACCTCAGTTCAGCAGCAACCCTGCCCTAGAGGTACTTATTCCTTGCTGTCTTGTGGAGACATCCTCATCCACCACTACAAGACCAACACCTAATATTTTGCTGGCTAAAGAGTGGTGAGATGAAGCCACCTTTGTACAGTTCCTGCATTTCTGCTCAGCCAACCGGTGAAGAGAAGGTTGCTTACAAGGATGACATCTTGTCTGGAAGAGGATAGGACAGGCCTTTCCCAGCTCACATGAACTAGGCTAGACCCTCATCCCAAATTTTGGCTGCAGCCCTACAATGCGATGTCTCCCACCATTCCAAGACCATTCCCAAGGTCTAGAGAACCTGACTCCATTGCCAGCTCTCCCAGCACTGCCTGTATAACCTCACTGCACCACTTCCAGACCTTCTTTGCATCTTTTCATCTATTTAGGCTGTCAGCTCTCTTACGCTCCCTCTTGCTCATATCCCTGCACCAGAAAAAGTGTGATCTTGGCTGAAATCTCTCTGTGCTACTGCAGCTCAAACCCATTCTCGGTGTCTGTTTTCATTTTGAACTACCATAAACCAACATTCTTTTAAATAAAATACCATTTTTATTCAGCAGATAAGTTATTGAATAAATACAGATAAACCTTCACCATTGGGGGGATATTCTGAGCATGTACAAAGCCATAAATACAGTCATAAATAGAAGACATAAGTAGTTAGTTCATTAGTTCTTCACCATTTTAATGCTCGGTGCGAGTGGACTCAATTCCCTCCCAAAATGTTCTGAAGTAAGTCTGGGTGACACAAACTCGGAGTGCAATGAGAAACAGGCATAGCGGCACTTACATCAAATTTAACTAGTAATATCTCGGCGAGCAGGGATGGCCAGAGAAAGAAAAGGGGCAAGGGAATGAGGAATGGAGGGAGAAGGTGCAGGAGGAAGAATTTTGTGTGACAGTGCTGTTTGGCACATATCCACTAGGGCAATCTACTGCCAAGGACAACTTTTGAAACTATAATTCAATTCACAAAATTGACACAAACTACAATGAAAAAATTAAAAAAAAGCACTGCTTTACTGCATCCCTGCTTGGGGTCACAAACAAAACTTTTCCTCCATGCCCCTCTCCCTCTTCCATCACCAGCTCCCAGTGTCTTCCATTCAGAAAGGAACAACAGCAAGAATCAGTACTTTCAGGAGGTGATTTGCTCAGATTTGGAAACAAAACAACACGTTGAATTCCTGGGATGCAAGGTGGGCAAGAGACATTCATAGGAGATTTTTTTTTCTTCCTGATGTTGTCTCTCCTACTAATCCCTTCTAGGACTGATGGTGGATGACTGGAGTGGCACACGTGCAGCCGACAGTAATGACCTTTTTCTCTAGACGGTATGTGGGCAGGCAGCCCCCGTGCTCCCATCGAAGGACAAGGATCTCCTGTTGGATGGGGACGGAGTTGAGGCTGTGGTCCTCTTTCCCCTGTGTGTTCACGCAGCCAGAAAGGCGGCACTTGGCGACAGCGATCACCTGAGGAAAGCGGTTGGGGTCCTCATCGAACCTGGGGATGGGGACACAAAACGGGTTTATGCCCTTGCACAACATATCTTCTGGTTTATCTCCTTGAAAGCACCTTACTATTTACCCATGCATCCTCACTATGAGACATGGCCAAAGAATTTCCCTATCTTCAACATTTTAAGAATTATTTCCTAGAAATTGAATCAATTTTGGAAGGGTTATAGTGCCATGTCATTCCTTAGGAGCTAATGGATGGAATGGGATCTGGGTGAAACACAGGACCGATCTCAAGTGGACTATTCATTTTTGTTTGCATTGTTTTTAATTTCAGCATTAAAAAACTTCCTTCAGTTAGGAAAACATAAAATTACAATGTACTGACATCATTCTTTACCTGGAGGAAAAATAAAATTAATCATTATTTCAACCCCATACAACACTACAGGCTTGGAGAAGAGTGATTGGAAAATGTTCAGTGGAAAAGGACCTGAAGGGGTTGGTTGACAGGTGGCTGAAGATGGGCCAATGTGTACCCAGGTGGCCAAGAAGGCCACCAGCATCCTGGCTTGGACCAGCACTGGTGTGGCCAGCAGGACTAGAGCAGGGATCAGGGCACTGGTGAGGCTGCTCCTCAAACACTGGGTTCAATTTGGGGCCTCTCACTCCACAAAGGGCATTGAGGGGTTGGAGAGTGTCCAGAGGACAACAAAGCTGGGAAGGGGTCTAGAGCTCAAGTGTGGTGAACAGTGGATGAGGCACCTGGGGCTGTTGAGCCTGGAGGAAAGGAGGCTCAAGGGAGACCTTCTTGCTGTCCACAACTCCCTGAAAGGAGGTTGGAGCTAGGTGGAGTCAGTCTGTTTTCCCAAGGAACAAGTGACAAGGCAAGAAGAAAAAGCCTCAAGTCGTGCCAGGGGAGGTTTAGGTTGTATATTAGGAAAAACTTCATCATAGAAAGGGTTGTCAAGGCCTGGTCCAGGCTGTCCAGGGTAGTGGTGGAGCCATCATCCCTGTACGGACTTAAAACAAGTGTAGATGTGGTGCTGAGGGACATGGCTTAGTGGTGGACATGGCATTACTGGTTCAATGGTTGGACCTGCTGATCTGAAATACTTTTTCCAACCAAAACAATTCTATGATTATATGATGATTAGAAACTGATCCAATGACGCCCCCTTGCGCTGCAAACAGTTTCCCTTGGAAGAATCCCACCCAACATCAAAATGCAAATGTGTGTAAAGAAGTGTTCGCAGTACTCAGAGGACTCCAGGCATACACTGAGAACCAGCCATCATTCACCACAAAAGAAATCTGTATAGCACAGCCATTGCAATCTAGATAACAACTAAACTGCTACCTGTAATCCCAAGGAGCGAGAGACCGATTCCTGACATCATGGACCATTCTAAAGGCATGATCTGAGTTGCTGATACGAATGTCAACTTTCACCGTTGCAGGGAATTGGAGATTCTTTTGGTTCAGACAATCTTCACTAAGTCTCATGGAGCCACCGTGCTTGCGATGTCGAGGATTACCTACCCTCCCATGGGGTGAGCTCTTTACAGTGAGTGTTAAAACTAGCACCAAAAGCAGTGATCTGAGCTGGGAGAGAGAAAGGTGTTGTTAGTTCTGTTCAGTCAAGAAAAAGAGAACACAAAGAGCCAAGTCTTGACTAGACTCGGCCACAAATGGACCATCTTCCTAATTCTATTTGGGTGAAACTGGCCAGCACGAGCAAATAGCACAATGATACTACAAATAATCATTACAACAGATGCTAAACTCTGATTCAAATTGTGATTCATATCTGGCTCTGCACCAAGAAAAGCATTTCTCCAACATGTTATGAAAAATCCTCCTCTGCAGTCAAACAGCAACGCCTCATGATCTACAAGGTGGAGTAAGGTCTCGGTCGACTTGAACTTAGAAACCTAGTAAGCCGTATGCTTTCTCATGATAGGAAAGTTTGGCCATCTAGAAGCCATCTGCTGGAAATAACCCTTTTTTTAAATGAAATTTGAGATCCTTGGGTTATTTCAAGGAGCTGGGGTTCTATGGAAAGAAGACAGAGAAATGCAAAGCTTTTAAGAACATCACAGGAGTTGACAAAGCTGCAAATCCTACACAGGCTGAAATTTAAATGCACAGACATTCACTTTGCAGTGGAACTCCAGCCATTTTGACAGAGAAAACAGCTGTCTCCCCCAAACCCACATTAGCAGTGGGGCCCTTGCAGATAAATAATGAGTCCACAGCCTCCTTGTCACTCAAGCACCAAACCCACGTGAAAAAGCTCAGGACAGAAAGCTGCATCAGACATACTTAGCATCCCATTCAGCTCCCACTAAGACCAAGAGGGTTGCTGGTAGATGACACCATGGTGGGATCTATATTCTGCTTTTTGTCTCACAGCAAATATATCTCAATGTTTACACCAAATACAAGCACTTACCCCGGCAGTGTAGCTGGCGAAAGCCATGGCAACCTCCCTGGTGCTTCAGGCGGATGCACACAGTGACAGAGCAGAAGATTTCACCTTCTCTGAGACCTCTTCCACTCTTCATGTGTCTCAAAGCTAGCTGGGGTCTCCTTTTTATAGTGAAGTTCAACCACCACCATCTTTTCCATTGCAGCGTACAGCTGGCATACCTGACCCGAGGTTAGGAGCTGATGCTTCATTTTTTAGCCCACTTCCTTCCGTCTACCTCCAGGAAGGGGAGGGCAGATATCATGTCATCAGAATCTCAAATCAGCCAATACACTTTAATCAGGCAGATAAAGAGATAAGGGAAGAAAATGAGAAAAAAAAAATTATCATTATTGTTCAGGCAGCTTTTTTTTTTCTCTTCCCACTCCCTCTTTCTAATATTAATGTTCTCTTACCACAAACACATCTGTGGATGCGCTTACACATGCCTCACACAAACCAAAGGGCAGAGATCAACAAGCTGCAAAGTCAGGCACACAATGAGGGTTTCAAAATGAGGACAAGACATAGAACTTCACAGTTTAAACTCTCTTTGCTTCAATTCCACAATTCACCCCTACCTCATCTTAGGGATCCCTGTGTCCTGCTCTGAGCAAGCAGGAGAAGAGTAGATGCCCACGGAAAGTCCCTCTGGGAAATCTCAGGACACCAGGCGCTGGGATGACTTCATCACTCACTGCTGAGATCCTATGTTGACATGTTTGGAGAGCTCTTTGAAAATCTTATGCATGCTCTGTAAAGGCCTTGAGGGCACTGTTCAGCCTTACTGGCCTTGATCAGCATCACCATGGGTTTCCCTCCACAGTCCATCACCAGGAGCCCCATTTCAGTTCAGCTGTGGACCCCCAGTCTCTGCCTTAAGTTGTGCCAGGGAAGATTTAGGTAGGACATGAAGAACAATTTCTTCCCCAAAATGGTAGTCAAGCCCTGGAACAAGCTGTCCAGGGATGTGGTGGAGTCCCTATCCCTGTATGGATTTAAAAGCTGTGTATATGTGATGCTGAGGGACATGGTTTAGCGGTGACCTGACAGTGCTGGGTTAATGGTTGGACTTGATGATCTTAAAGCTCTTTTTCAACCAAAAAAATTCTATGATTCTATGACTTGTCTGGTGAGTCTCACATCTGGACTAAGGTTGACCTTCAGTCTTGCACAGCCCTGAAACAACTGGGTCAGTGGCTCCATTGGCACTATGTTATTTGGGTTATTCCACCTGGCACTTCTCCTCTGTTCCTTTGTGTTCGTGGAAGATAATGGTTCTTAATCACATCAGTCAACAATCCGCATTTTATAAGTAGGGAATAGAGCCATGAAAATAAAAGTGGAAGCAGGAGCAAGGACTCTGATGTCTGTGATCCAGCAAGGATGAGACATGAAGACCAATGTACAGGTTGTTTCCTCCCAAGCACCATGAGCTTTCTTTGGGAGTAAAAGCTGGTTTTATTGCAGAAAAAGATCATATGACCAGTTTGATCAGCTTCTCTGCAGTGAAAAGCCCCAAGAGAAGTCTCTCCCAAAACCATGTAGCCAAGCCAGAAGAGGACTGAAGTGGAGGACTCTTCACACAAATTCTCCTTCAGCGCTCCAGAAAATCACCAGATTCACGGTATTTTCAGTCTGTCAGAAAATCAGGAGCCTCATATAGATTCATGGCATTTCCAAATGAGAAGGGACTAATCTGGTCCCTGCTCTATCACTTTTCTTGAATAGTACCAACAGAAATCTCCATCTACTGATGTTTCGTGTCATTGCAGGATGTCACCATGATTTTGTGGTTTGATTCCACTGATGGTTCAGAGACCAGCAACTGCTCTCACGTAATTTTTTTTATATTTCAGATTACTAAATTCACCTGAAGTAGCATCAATTTTGTGACGCATATTCTTATTCTGACTGTTCACAGCTATATACCCACAAATGCATCTACTGAGACATGGAGTGTGGAAGTCCAAGAGAGGGTAGAGTTACCAGAAATCCATTTTTATAACCCCAAAACTGAGCCCCCTTTTTTTTCCCCTGAGCGCTCACAGTAAAAGGAAAAGGGCATTGCCATGAAAATGGGTTGGATTTTGCAGCTATAGAGCTAAGTGGAAATTGCTGCGTGCAATGAAATGATGACATCATCACGCCAAATTCTGGGTTATTAGCCCTGAGTACCACTTTCCAGTCACATATGCTGTCTTCAGTGGTTTATAACCTCACCAAGGATTCCCTCTTTTACCTAAAATTTCCTATGACCAAGCTTGTCTAGAGTTGAAGTTTGTTGAAAATTTGATTTAAGAGGTCACCTAATATGAATCACGATAAGAGAGGAAAAAATACTCGTCATCTCAAAAAGCTGTCACTCCTGTGTTGCAGGGGCTTGGAACAGGGATGGGGACTTGAAAACCAAGAAGAAGTTTTAATGTCACTGAGAACTCTTCTACACTTGAGTTACTACAAAGAGAACCACGGTTTGCACTGCAGGATTCATTGCACACTTAGGATAAAATTTTCACAACACTGCCAGGGCTTCAGGTGTGAGA
>WEIS01031095.1:17877-33414 GCA_013389965.1 Todus mexicanus | reverse complement strand
TATTACTGGAAAATGAAGCTATTTTTGAAGTCTGAGGTTTCATCAACATGGCTCCTTTACGGAAAGCTTTCTGCAGTGCAGAAACATTTAACTTGTCCCTAAAGTTTTTGTTCTTGGAATATTTCATGTAAGGTGTATGATTCTTTAACCTGCTTATGCCTGATAGTATTAATAACCTGGGGCAGAGAATGTTTATATAGTACTGAGCACCATGACAGCACTTAGTAAATAATAAAATAAATCATAGGCTTTGTTTCTGTTTAAATACTGTGTTTGACCTCTGTGGTTACAGATCTTCTGGATCCTGCTCAACAACCTCATTTGGGTGAAACTGGAGATTGCGCCAATTTTATTCCAGATCCTTTACANGATTGCGCCAATTTTATTCCAGAGCCTTTACATATGGCACCAGCACAGACAATGCACCGGCTCACAAAGAACTCAGAGTCCCCCATCTAAACCCTTGAAAAAAAGCCAAAGTTCCTGGAATCTGCATTAAAAATATCCATCACAATTCTTAGGTTTTATACCAATACACAATGAAAGTAGAAAAGAAGTGAATACATTCAAATCAACACTTACAGCACTCAAGAACCATTAGGGTCCAAATTAACTGCCCCATTCCAGACTTCTAGATGTGTGCTGAAAATACAAGGGTTGGGAAGTTACTCTGGCTGCTATAGACAGGATGCCCCAAAACATGAGAGCCAACATAGAATTAGTGATGTGAAGGAAACCCACGCTAGTTAGCTGTTTTAAAGCACCAAGCAGAGAGAAATTGGGAAGACGGTTACTGCATTCTATGAACTTGGCCTTCCAGACCCACACATGGGTGCAGAATCTGGAGGGGACATGTGCTGTAGAGAGGAGCTGTGTGCTTCCCTTCAGAACAGCCTGAAATCTTCTCAGGAATCCTAGCACTCAAGATACATCTCAGAGGAATCATATTGTGGTTGACTGTGCCTAGCTCGCATATGTTTTCGATAGAAACATTGAAAATCATTTCAAGATTGAGGCATATACTTGTTAAACTTTGAGTATAAGCTGAAGAACAAATAGAGCTATGCCAAATTGGTTTCTGGTTCTGGTACAGCCTGACTAAATACTTAAGATGTCACCTAATCCCAAGTGATCCCATAAAAACCACTGACATCTATGTAATCTGCTATGACCAAAATATTCTTAAATTTGTAGATGAGGCTACTACATTTTCAGTCTGTTTTAATATCTTTTCCATCAGGAACTGGCAAAGCTAAGAAATACTTTATGGGTAAGTTCAGCATATTTTATGTGTTTGTGGTATTTGTACTTTTCTATTTTGAATATAAAATATAAGTAAAGATAATCTCTATAAATATGTAATGTTGTCATGCATTTATTATGGAATAATAATACTTACATTAATCAAAAGATTTGTAACATTTGTCCATAACTGCATTACTGCAAACTGAGCTGCGCTAATGGGCCTTGAGCTGATGCAGAAGACAAGAAAGGACAAAATTCAACTCCAACAACCAGAGAATGAGGAGGCAGGGTATTACAAACTGAAGCCTCTGCAAAACCAGACTACAACACAGAGTTAAAAGCCTTTGCCAACTCTGGAACAGAAATGAAAGTCTGCTTCTGCCACCAGGAAGTGATAGGAGCCAAGGTAAAATGGGAAGGGATCAAGAAACAGTGGGATGAGAGACAAAAGCTGAAAGGCCATCAGGATGAAGGGTCAATTTGCCATCGTAGGCTGCACCAAATGAGGGCTGCATGCCCTGTGAGTCTTGATAGCCCATCATAAGGTATTAGGTCCAGCAAAGTGTTTCTTGGTCAGAGTTATGCAGGAGGCCAAGCTAGGCAATCTGGATGGTTTAGGATGGAGATTCAGCGCTGTCTGTTGCTTGGTCTGTGGCAGTACTTGTAGCAGTACTGAATGGTAAATGGGTGAGTGAACCATTTGGGTTGCATTCCAACCAATTGGGGTTGGACTTGATGATCTCTAGAGGTCCCTTCCAACTCCTACCAATCTATGATTCTATGAGTGAGCAGCAGCATGCTGGCAGCGCTGCGATTGCGGTAAGGAGAGGTACACATGTATCTTGATGGTTCAAACACGCCCCATGTCAGCAGTGAATTCTGCTGTTCGTGTTAATAGTAGAAGTAACACCAGTGTGTCTGCTTGCCATGGGAGTGGCCAGCAGTCAGACAGTGTATTGGAATGGTAGTTGTGAGGGCACAGAAACAAGGAGCTGAAGGTGCTGTCTGAAAAGAAATTGCTCCAGAAAGAAAAAAGGGAGATACCGTCGTGCATGCCCAGGCTAGTGTGAATTCATCGGGCTCTGTGTTTGAATGGGAGCCAAGTATAGCGTACAGGTAACTCCTGTTTGCTGTGTCTGACCTAAATTCAAGTGTTGCTTTGTCAGGTTTTGTCCAATGTATTCTGTTTCCCTACCATGTAGCAACACTGCTAGAGATTGGGTGTTAGCACTGGAAGCCTAATGATTCAAACAAAAAAATATGAAGGTTGTATTGCACAACGGGGAAGAAGCAGGGACATGTAACCTTACCATGCATTTTACGTTGGTCAGAGGTTTCAGTTCCATGTTAAAAGAATTCTTATTTGGGAAGTCTCAAAGGAGTAAATACAGACCATCTTCACATGCTAGATGGCTCTGCAAGCAACTCACTTCTCTGCTAACTGTGCTTGTGAGGATATAATGTCTTGTTTGTTTAATAAAGAATTATTTTTCTGGATGAACATCTATCAGAGCCCAGCCATGCAGCTCCACTGCCTCCCATTCCTTGGCAATGGCTCCCACAGTGAGAATGCACCAGTCCTTGAGCTGCTTTTGAGTCCTTCCTCACCTTCGGTCTCACTGGTTTTGGGGAAGATGGGAGTATTACAGAAGAGGTCTTAAGGTGGTAAGATAAACGTCTGCTCTTTGACCCTCTGCCTTAAACTACCACGTTGCCATGAATGATTAAGTTTCCAGTAGCAAGAAGCCAGGAATTACACTCGATAGGAAGACTGCCAGCTCTTCTGTGATACCCACCTCTGGCTGGGGCATGACAGAAGTCCCCCTGGTAGAATATTGGTGTGAACACTGAATCCCACTCACCCCTGATACTGATGACAAGGTTAAACAGAGCAAATGCACTCTAGCCACAGATGACACCAAGGTCCTTTCCTCAGTAGAAGAACAGCAGGTGAGCTTGGTGTTAAAGGCAGAGAGGCTGATAGTGTCATCAGTGAGAGATGAGAAGACAACAGGCAATTGAGATTGTTGCAGTGTAAGTCCACTAAGGCTCAACAAACAAAAAATAAGCAGTAATGAAATGGAAGAGACTATCCACAAGCCAAAAAAGGGATGCCAACAGGTAGCAGGGAGGGGAGAAAAAGAACTTTTGGTCTAATTAAGTGACAAATGCATGAAGTTGCTAAGCAGCAGTGGTTTTGCTGCAGCAAGAGACTGCCTCAAGTCAAGAAGTAGAGGAGGTGACCACTTAAGGCACATCCCCCCTTATGCTCTTAGCACCGAGCGTGATGTACCCTACACGTATAGTTAGCCAAGCTCACACACCTGGAGTGCAGGTATCACCGCAGTGCAATGGTTACAAATGTTGTCACTCAAAGGAGAACGAGGAAGTATGCATAAAATGACCTTTTTGGAGGAAGGAGGGGAGGAGGAGGTGGCTGTAACTTGACAACCCCACCTCAAATGACCTACTGTTTGGACTACTAACATTACTCTTTATTCCCTAGCTTACAGGAGATTTCAAGACAACATGACAAATGTGAATTTATGAGACCGTAGAATAGTCTAAACCAAGCAGCAGTCTTTGGCTTTAATTAGGACAGTACTGCTGTCCTGCTGTGGGGTCATCAGAGCCCTGAATGCACTCATAGCCCTGAGCTGCTCTGAGGAGCCCAACCTGGGACCCCCACTCCAGCACCAGCTGCCTTGGGAGTACTGTGCCTGGATCTGCACCACGATGGTGAGGGCACTGCCTGTCTTTTGGCTACCCGGGGCTTCCAGCTCACTCCACCATTTGAAGCACCTCACTTTTGCTGCTCCCTGACATATATCTGAAAGAATAAAACCAAAACCATCTCAAAAGCAGAGACTCTATTTATGAATGCTGTCATACTTGCAAAGCAAAATTAAAATCAGTGCTATTGCAGGATGACAGACATGGAATAATAAGCCAAAACTGAATCTTGAAAGAAGGAAAATATGTGCCTATAGTACCTGAATCAAGATCTCGGTATACAGTGTTACAGGCAGAGAGGCTGTACAAAATCTTTAGATATTTAACTACCTGTATGTGTTTCTGTGGGGAGAGAAATGACAGATTAGTTTTTCTGTGGAGGATTCATCAGTATTCTGTCGTTGGCGAGTCAGTATTTTTAGCTTAGTGAGCTCAAGATGTATTGTGGTTTAGGCCTTGAAAGTTACCAACTCTGGTTAACGAATTAAAAGAAAAAAAGTGGAGCATGTTAGGAACTGTAGAGTGATTTTCCGAGATCTTTTATGACCCATCCTCCTCACTTGTTGGGTAGCATTAAGCACCTATTAACTCCATTTCAGGAAGGTGGTGATTAAACTGGGTCAAATGGAAGTGATTAGGTTGGATTATGCCTGTCATGGAAAAAATTACTGGAAGATCTAGGAGGGAGGAAATTGCCACACAGATCCCAGCAAGTTCTGCTGGAAGGTATACAAATTTGCTTTTCTCCCTGCAAAGGAGCTCTGGCCTACCCAGGATCCCTGTAGATGCCTCATATTCACTTTGAATTGATTGTTTTAATCTTGGAAGTCCCTCAGGACTGATAAGGAAAACTGTTGCCCCAGCATTGCTCCCACTTTCATGGTGCACTCCAGGTCTACACAACTGCTGGATTTTAGAAGCATTCCTGAAGACCCTGAAGCTGCCTTACCTCAGGGGTAGTTAATTGAAAACCCTCTCATTTCTAGTGCTAAAGGAAATGTTCAGGTGGGCAAGGAAGAATAATACCATGCCTGTTGGGAGGGCAAACTCTGGAAGGCCAGCAAGAGCGCCCAAAATGGAGAAAAGAAATCCTGTACTTGAGACTGGGTTGAGAACTGGGAAAAAACAGGGTGCTGTGGGTGTATAGAAGCACATCTGCAGCACCTGCAGTGCTTTGAATTTGCCCAGCCCAGTGAGAAACCTCTCTCCTAGAGGCCATGAGATGGGTCTGTACACGGCCTGTGCTGTGACATCAGATTCAGCAGCGTGAGCCTCAAATTTGCTATGTGCTAGCAACAGGCTTCTGAGAGCCCAGGTCAGGAAGAAGGCTCTAGAGGCCCAGATATTGCCCTTGAAATCAGCCTCATACAAGCATCTAACCTACACAGGGAACCTGTGCATGATGTGTGCCATGGTCCTGAGCTCTGCAGTAGAGCTCCGAGTAGACGCATACACCTGGGCAAGCCTCTCTCTCAGCACAGCCTCAGTTTAAGGCCACCCCCCATTGTCCAAGCCTGCCACAGAGAAGCAAATATTCTGGGATTGTTATGATTACTAAGAAAGAAGAAGTATTTTATTGAGGGGCCTGGTACACAGTTTCCTGTTGGCCAGCAGCCAAGGGCTTGCTTCCTCCTGGTAACATCTCTGAGCACTCTCTGTGAGCTTGGCTCCACTACTCTATTTTACTGAGATTTTCAGCAGACACCATGTCACCATCCCCTCTGTCATAACCCTTCACCTCTCCTGCCATCAGGGAACTGTCCTGGGAAAATGTGGCTGAGCTGCGTGTATGTGCAGAAGCCTGTGGATGTGCGTGCGCCTGTGCACACAGCTGTGTTTATTTTATGTTGCATATAGAAGAAAAGAGGATTATTTATGTTCTAATCATGATGTGTTCCACAAGCGAAGTATTTTCTGCCTCTGATTTATTGCTCTCTTTAGGCCTGCCCTCAAGCATTGTGCTTATACTTCGAGACAGTCACATTTTTTCCATTTGGAAATGGAAATTTTAAATGTAATGGCATATTTAATGAAAAAAACCCAACAGTTACTTAGCAGGAGGAGGAGTTTAACTTATCTATTTTCCTTTTTATGTTTTGGGGTTTTTTTTCATTCAGTCATCTTTCCTTTTACTCTTTCTCCTATTTTATCTCTGAAAAAGGCAAGAAAAACAGTATCTGGAGAAAAGGCAGGAGCAATATTTTTTCTCTCCCTTTTGGTTAAGAAATTATTAAAGTTCAAAAGTCCACATGAAAAGTGCCTGTCATTTTCTGATTAGCATTGTTATATTATGTATCAAAAGTATCTGGCCAACAAACCTGTGTAAATTAAAACTGTTTGTGCACTATATGGAGCCAGCATTTCTTGGTAACTACAAAAGAAAGGCACTCTTTTTTTAACTTCGTAGTGCTTTACAAAGATTATGCAAGTGGCCTTAGAGCTTGGTTTTCTTTTTATCTCATGAATATCAAAACCCAGAGGTTCTCCCCACCCCCAGCCGCCTTTTGCTAGAGAACCTCTCAGAGCAGCAATGGAATCAAATTAGTTTTGTAGGCTGCGCTTAGAAGATACAGGAGAATGCAGATCTTTAACAAATTAAGCTTTTCTCCCATGTGTTTCTCGTGAGGTTTTGATTCAAACAATCTCAGAAGAGTTGTTACACAGTCTGAATAAGAATTCTTTTTAAATCCTTCTAAAAATCCTTTCCCCCATTACTCAGTTTTTAATTCCCCTCAGTACTTTAGGATTCCTTTCTGGTTTGAGGCACGAAATCCCTTCAGCTCTATTGCCTACATGACAAACAGTAACAACAAAGTGAGAGATTATGAAAACAAACAAACAAACAAAGCAACTCCACATGAAAATAATTAAAATGTCTTCTTTAGAAAAGGTCATTCATCGTCATGCCATAAGAAAAAAAATATCAAAAGACACACTTCCCCCCCTCCCCCCTTATGAGTCACATCTATCAAGCAAGAGAAAATCCTGTGCTATTCTATTTAGTTTCTAAGATGGATGCAGAAACTACCCTGGCCATAGCCTCCAGGGATGTTGTCACCAAACAAATGCTGCCATTAAAGTGTTGGTAGGAGGTCCATTAGGAAATGCAAAGAGAAAAACAATTTTCTGGGGGGTTGGGTAGGAAAAACAACTAATAACTAAATCTGGAAGTACAGCCGGGTGCTCTTAAATTAGAAATCTTTAGGAGGTCTCCCACACATCGCTGTAGGATTGCAAGTTTGCTAAAGAGTTTTTTGAGCTGTGCATTTCTGCAGAGATGCTTCACCTCCTCCGGTTTGCTATCCTTTTCTTGCTGAGCTTCTCCATGGCTGTAAGCCACTCTCATTTAATTCCCCAACATCTCTCTGGGCAGTGTCTTGCTGCTCTTCTGTCTCTCCTTCCAATTCTCTTATTTCCTCGGTATGGTTTCAATCCCATATCTCAGCTGCTTAAGAGGAAGGAAGATTAGCTCGGTGGATTTCTCCCCTTCTCCATCAGCCACTCCTATTATTTATCTCATTAAGAAAAAAAGGTTTTCCAGATACATAACTAAAACCACAGATTTTTTTCCTGATACATTTTCTTGTGTCACTCTTCTCTGCAGGTAATTTCATTGTCTTTTTACAATACAGGTAGAAGGTAATTTTCCTACATACAGTGTTGCTTGGTCCTGAGTCTGGTGGGTTGTCAATTTTTCCCAGTTCCCAGATGAAAATATTTTTTTCAGAAAACATGATCATACTCCAGTCTGAGAGGACTAGCACAATATTTGAGCACTCCCTTGGAAGGCTAAGTCCACTGAGGCTGTGTTCTGCAAAGACATCTTGATGCATGTGTTCTGCCTGCATTTTAAGCACACAGTATTTACATGCATGTAAACAACCGGATTACCTCACCAGATAGGTGGGTGGATTTTCCAGGACCAGTGGTTAGTTGAACATATTGTTACAGATAATGAAGGAAGAGAAGCAGCTCCTCTCTTAGTTGACAAGGCACAAGGCAAATTTCTTGCAAAACGGGAATCTCCAGAATGCCTACAACAGCTACTGTGCAGACTTTGAGATTGCTGCACAGAGGGAGTTATTATTACCATGTTCCGTGGGAGGAAACGAATAACCATCAATTACTGTTCCCCAATACCTTCCCCGTTAAGGCTAAAATTACTCTTGGTTTGAAAATAAAATACAGTAGAACTCTCGTCATGCTTGTTCCAGAACAGGAAAGATCCTCAGAAATCAGGTGCTTTGGGCTCAAGGCCTCTAGAGGTCACCAAAACCTAATTAATAAGCACTGCTGAACCCATCTGTGAAGTGCAAATTGATTTGTTTTGATCGGGGCTTTCCACCTCTGTAGCTTTGGGTCTCCCCCCTCACAAGGCATCCAGACTGTCGTTAGATGGCGAATCCCAGGAGATGCTTGCAAACCCATACCCTCCTGGAGAGACTTGGCTATACAGAAGCCAGCTCCCTTTTGGGTAAGAAAGCAGAGCCACAGGGTTGGTATATTTTCTTCTACGCACAGTCCCAATCTCACCCTCATGCTTCCGTGATAAAACCTGCCCTGGCACAGCTGGAGTCTCTTGTGTCCCATGGGTGATGCCTTTGCCACACCTTTGTAAGCCCAGGGAATGCTGTTTTACCAGAGCAAGAGGGGTGCCAGCTCTTTCTTTTGTGCTGAAGCGTGAAAGCAATAACTCAAAAGGGAACACAGGGTGAGCAAGCAGATTAGGTAATTGGCAAGAATTTTTTTAACGCACATTTTTGCCTGGCAAATGATTATCTGCAAATACAAGAAGCCCTGCAAAGAGTGAGAGTTCCTTCCAGGTCACCCCATGCTACATCTACAGGGAAGGTTTACAGAAGAGCTACAATTTAGTTATGATTAAGTGGTTGTCGTGAGGCCTGAGACCTCATCGGCTTCACGCAAGAGCAGAAGGGAAAGCTCAAAGAATTTTCCTGGAACTCTCTCCAGGGTTCAGGAATAAGACCAACTTGGGAGGAGGGAGCCGAGTACAGCGGAGGGAGAATATTTCTTTTAAGACAGCAAGCAGAAGTTGGTCCTTGCAGAAGAAATTCCTCTGAAGAAAGCAAAGGTATTTATTTTGGGAGCAGTCACTGGAACGGAGGCCTGCGGTGTCTCAGCAGAGAGATTTTTGTCTCTGCTGAAAAGCCAGAAAAGTTGAATGCAGACAAGTGGCCTGTGCCTCGCCAGGATGCTGAGGGTGTTATGGTGGCTCTGCTGTGAGGGGATCCTCTCAAACTGCTCCTTTGCATTTAGAGGCAGGATACTACAGGCCCAGGACGTTTTTTCAGAGTTCAGGAAGTTTTTCCAGGAGGCACAGCAGGAGGTGAGGCTTTGCCCCTTTAACAGCCTGTGCAGGAGCTCTTTTCCATAGCCTGCCCTTTGTCTCGGTGGCAGCAGGTGACTTGCACCCCTTGTGCCCTGCTCTGGGAGCAGCAGCCCACGGTAACAGGATCGCCCCGACTGTGTTAGCTGGGGATTAGCAGGTGTGTTATTTTTGCGGACTGGAACTGTGACACTGCAGCCTGGCTGGAGTCCACATGTGGGTTCCTAAGCCCACACAAAGCCCCACAGAGGTCAACAAGACCATAAACAGAGGTAGGTGTCCACCTGAAGAAAGAGGTCAGGATTATTTTCATTGTAGCGTACGACTTCCAGAGAGGAAACACTCCTCTGAATCTTACAACCATCCTTTACTTCCTTCCCTTTCAAATGATGCACAGATAGAGTTAGGGGCTTTTCTTCTCAGTTCCCTTCTCAAGGCAGGGTCCTTGAGAACCGTTGCTGCTGCTGCTGCTTCCCCCTCACCAAACAGCAATCTCATCAACAATTCTCAGTGGCTGCCATCTGTTGCAAACAGGACACCACCCCTTCTGCTATTTACAGTGCAATTAACCTTTAGCAAATTAGCCTGGGACTGTCATGAAAGGATTAATTAAGGCAACACACCCTTGACTCATTCCCTCTTTGCAAGTAGCACGCTGCATTTGCAGCAGCGTACCCACCACCCTGACAAAACCTTTCCAGAATCAAGGGGGGTAGTTTTTATCCTTTCTGCATTATCCCAGCAAATCTGCCAGCCCCAGGGAGACGGATGAGGAAGAGCTCTGACAAATGCTGTCCCCCTGGGAGTAGCTGGGGTAATACAAGACCTGGCCTTCCCCAGAAGTGTGCGTGCTGCTGAATGCTCCTGCCCCGCTAGCAAGAATGTGGGGCTGTGCCTCAGCTGAGAGTTGTAGTTTAAGCAGCCAAAGAAGGAAGTTGCTGCCAAAATATCGGGCCATGATGAGCAGCAGCTGTGCTCTGGAGACATCCCCTATTTTGCCTAGCACTGACAGGTTTCTGTCCAGACCTCTGTGTGCACATCTAGGAGGCATAAACCATCCACACTGAGGCCAAGGCTTGCCAGGAGCCTTAGGCCTTTGCCCTTGTACAGCACAGTTGACCCATGCAGATGTGGAGGGCGTGCCTGGGTTATCTGGACATCCCTGTGCTTGCTGCCAGGCCTCGGAGAACATGCAGGCAGATGAGCCAGTTCCGCCGGCTCCAGTACAGCCCGAGTTCTGGTGGGAAAAGAGGCATTGGCCGGGGAAATCCAGCACACTAGCCCTGCCCCTGTTCCTCTTCCCACGCAGCTGTAATTCCTGGCAGAGAGGCAGGGCTGACAGTAAAGGCAGCAACATCTTGAGCCAAAGCAGCTGCAGTCACCAGAGACAATGTCCTGAAGGCCAAAAGCTCAGGACCCGAGGCTGCACCAGAGACCAGCTGCTGCACAGAATTGCTGCTGGTAGACAATGCCAGCAATACCTGAATTGGTGGGTGAAGCTTTTGTTGTACTATCAGTACCCCTGTGTCTCATGCTGTGTTGTCCAGCATAGGCTTGTCCTGCTGTTCCTCTGGGATTGCCACCTTCTCCTCACACAACAAAATCCTCTACGGATGGCTTCTGGGGAGATGATGTCAGCCCAGGGAGTGGGGGCTCGGCGAGGAGAGGAACAGCCTCATTCCAAACCACAGCACCGCCTCTGCCTCCTGGAAGTTTAACTGAATAGTGAGCATTGGTAAGGCCCGACGCTTATATTTCTTCAGCACCAAGATTCGAAGGGTATCACCCATAGGAACACTGCTCTGGCAAACCCTGGATGGCATTTTTTTAATTGCAATCAAGTGTAAACTACTTCCTTACATTCCTTTGGATCCAGGCACTGCTAAACAAAACATTTAACCTTGTTGCGGGTTGTGACCATGCTTCAATCAGGTAATACAACGCTCTAATTCCTTGATGATGAAAGTGTTTAGCTAACATTGTTTCTCACAGCGGGAGCAATGAATTATAAAGCTCCATCAACATCGATGCAGTTCTGACATCTGTTTGCACGTCTTATCTGATACCCAGACTCCATCAAGGCTAAAAAAAATTGGGAGGTTTTCAGGGTTTTATGTCCACGTGTGTACCCTAAGGAAACTATGAGCACGTGTAGAGATGAGACCTGGATGCACAGCATTCCCAGCCTCCTCCTGATTTTCTCTGAAGGAAAAACGCTTAAGAGCCAGCTTAGATGGTACCAGCACCAGAACCCTGGGCACACAGCATGCTGTGATCCATAGGTACAGCCTGAGGCAATGCAAATAGCTGATAACCATTCAACATTACTGGGAGGAAAGGCTGAAACAGTGGCATCTGTTGCAATGGTGAACTTGGAACTCTTCACGCTGTTATGGTAGCAAATTCCAATGTTCAGAATATCCAAAAAGCTGGTGGGGAGGAGTGATGGATTGTTCCAGTTTCAGTCTGTGTTGCAGCAACACCACATCAGTGAGGCGGCTAACCAAGCCCACAATGTAACTGAAAAGCTGCAGCTCCACAGATGGCGATAGCAGTATGCAAGGCTGCACTGTGAATTAAATAATAATAAAAGGAATACAAAGTATTGCTGACACAGGATAATAAAACTAATGGGTGCACTAAATCATTACACAACTACTTATCTTCTTACGTAATTACTAAGTCCTTAGTAAGAACATGAAAGAGGAGTGATTGACGTAATTCGCTGGGTATATGGGCATTACTTGGAAATTCAGAAATTAAGGCTCTTATTCTTCTCAGATTTGTTAACAAAAACTAATGATGCTCCCGCTCCCACGACTGAAGCCATCAGGAACCATAAATCAAAGTCTCTGGATACTCACACTCACGCCTATCAGTGTAAACCGAAGTAAGTGTCATGGTACATTGAGCCATAGTATGCCAAAGGGGGCTCAGGCTCAGCAGCTGACACAGTGGCTGTTTGTTGGAGGGAAAGTAACTCCCAGCAGATGCGCAAGAATGGACAACCAGCTGTGCTAACCTCTTTACCTGTGGTGGCTGAATCTGACAAGTATTGTGACTCAGAGCCCTTCGTGTTAGGATTTTTTGCATGAAATGAAGGGTGTGGATTTCATTTGTCCTGGGAAGACTGGTGTGGGACATCTTATCTATCAATAGAGGATGCCCAGCTTCTTCTCAGTTCACAGTATCACTGTATCACCTAGATTGGAAAAGACCTATATGATCATCAAGTCCAACGTTTAATCTTTATCACCCCTAAGACATATCCCTAAGCACTTCATCTGTATGCCCTTTAAACACTTCAAGGGATGGCAACTCAACCCCCTCCCTGGGCAGCCCATTCCAATGCTGGGAAACTCTTGCTGAGAAAATATTCTTTCTAATGTCCAGCATAAACCTCCCCCGGTGGAGCTTCAGGCCATTCCCTCTTGTCTTATCATTATTGACCTGTGAGAAGAGACGAGCACCTGCCTCTCTGCAACATCCTTTCAGATAGTTGTAGAGAGCAATAAGGTCTCCCCTCAGTCTCCCCTTCTTGAGACTAAACACCTCCAGTTCCCTCAGCCGCTCTTCACAGGGCCTGTTCTCCAGGCCTTTCACCAGCCCAGCTGCTCTGCTCTGCACCTGCTCCAGCACCTCAACATCCTTCTTGTACTGAGATGCCCAAAACTGAACACAGCACTCGAGGTGGGGTCTCACGAATGCCGAGTACAGGAGTATGATCACCTCCCTAGACCTGCTGGTCACACCATTTCTAATACAGACCAAGATGCCGTTGGCCTTCTTGGCCACCTGGGCACACTGCTGGCTCATGTTCAGCTGATTGTCGATTAGGACCCTGAGGTCCCTTTCTGAGAAAGATTGCATGAATGGGCCTACACTAATGAACTTTTCCTGTAATTTCAGTGAGTCAATCTGAAGTAAAAACTGTCCACCTCTACCGCATTGGGTCATCAGCAGTGACCCCTTCAGGAAGAAGGGTCTCCAATGCCGAAAACCCAGTGGGCTATTAAAGAAGTGAAGGCACTTTTCATATCCCCTTCCAGGGCATAGCACAGGTTGATTAGGAGCACTAAGACCTCTACTTTGCGACATCTCAAATTATGCCCTAATTAATGCTAATAAATATTAGGACCCCTGTATTTGGCACTGGTGGGGCCACACCTTGAGTATTGTGTTCAATTTTGGGCACCTAAATACAAGAGAGATAACGAGGTGCTGCAGCGGGTGCAGAGGACGGCAACGAAGTTCATAAAGGGCGTGGAGAATTAATACTATGGGGAAAGTTTGAAAGAGCCGGGACTGTTTAGTTTGAGGCAGAGGAGGCTGAGGGGAGAGCTCATCGCTCTCTCCAGCTGCCTGAAGGGACATTGCAGAGAGGTTGGTGCTGGTCTCNAGCTCCCTGAAGGGACATTGCAGAGAGGTTGGTGCTGGGCTCTTCTCATGAGTGACTAGCGATAGAACGAGAGGGAATGGTTCCAAACTACAACAGGGCAGGTTTAGAGTAGATATTAGGAAAAAATTTTTTACAGGAAGAATAGTCAGCTACTGGAATGGGCTGCCCAGGGAGGGGGTTGAATCCCCAATCACTGGTCGTGTTTAAAGGGCGTTTAGACGGGGGTGTTGGGGGATATGGTTTAGGGGTGAACTCTGCAGAGCAGGGTTAACGGTGGGACTCGACTGGGGTCTTTTCCAAACCCACAGACTCCACGATTCTACCCTCTCAAATCACGCCCCGACGAGCGCCACCAAACACGGCGCTCGGTTGCCTAGCAACGGCGCGGCGCGACGTCACGGCGGCGCGACTCCCGCGAGGAGAGGCCCTTCTTCCGGGCGCCGGAAGGAGGCGGGGGGGGGAGCGGGGCCCTTGTCGCTGCGGTGGCGACGTCACTTCCTCCTTTCGCAGCGGGGCCGCAGCCGAGGTGGGAGCTCCATCCGCCGCCATCCGCCCCCCGGGCAGCGGGGCCGGGGCCGGGCCGCGGCTGTCGGGGTGGGATGCGGGCCGCGGGGGCTCGGAGGGGAAGGGAGGGGAGGGTGTGATGCGATGGCGGGGCAGGGCGGTGCCATGAGGGTGCTAACGGCGGGTGTCGGCCGTAGGGCGCCATGGGCCGTGTGATCCGAGGCCAGAGGAAGGGCGCCGGCTCCGTGTTCCGCGCACACGTCAAGCACAGGAAGGGCCCGGCCAAGCTCCGCGCCGTCGACTTCGCCGAGAGGCACGGGTACATCAAGGGCATCGTCAAGGTAAGGGGTGTGGGGGGACCCTCGGCAGCCTCGGCACCCGGTGCTGAGAGCGCCTCTGGCTGCACGTCGCTCGTGTGAGGGGCTGGAGTCTTGCTAGCCGTGCTGGGAGCCCTTTGCCGGTGCCTTACTCGAGCTTCTCACGCTCCTTGGAGTGTTAAAACTGCTTTGGAAGCTCAGGGGGGTTGTGGAGTCCCCACTGGAGATGTTTAAAACCCACCTGGATGAGTTTCTGTGCGACTTGGTGTAGGTGATGCTGCTCCGTCTTGGGGGTTGGACTAGATGATCTTTCGAGGTCCCTTCCAATCCCAAACAGTCTGTGATGCTGTGATGGCAGCATTTAAGTAAAGGAGCTGGCAGCACGTAGATAGCAGCATGACTTTCTGTTAGGGCTTTGCTAATGTAGGAGTGTCAGCGTGCTTTTACATCACTGTCGCGGTGGTGTCAGAAGAGGCTTAGCTGAAAAGTAGAATCACTGAGCAGAGTTGTTCTGTCCCAGCCCAAACCAGGACATTCACCTCAGAACTCCCCATACCTCCTGAATCAAGGGTGGAGAGAGTTCTCGGCATAGTTACAGTATCACCTAGGTTGGAAAAGACCTGTAAGATCATCCAGTCCAATCTTTGACTCTAATCTTTATCCACCCCTAAGACATATCCCTAAGCATCTCATCTTTAAAAAAATTGCATCTTTAAAAAAAAAATCAGTCTTTGCAAACACTAAGGAGTATCCATCATCTTAGTCCTGAGCAGTGGGGGCAAGGCAGTGCTTTTATTTGGGGTATGGTTCAGTGTTCCAGGCGTGCTGTAGGTATTTTTTGGGTGTCAGTGACTTAGGCAGCAAGCAGCGCTGCTGGGTGCCCAGCTGGATTATCTGAATGTCGCACCATCTCTTCAGCCTTTTAGAGCCAAGATCAGGCTGTAGGAAGGATCTTACATCACACTCACCGAAATTGAGTTTGATGATAAGAA
>WEIS01031095.1:0-17426 GCA_013389965.1 Todus mexicanus | reverse complement strand
CGTGCTTTTACATCACTGTCGCGGTGGTGTCAGAAGAGGCTTAGCTGAAAAGTAGAATCACTGAGCAGAGTTGTTCTGTCCCAGCCCAAACCAGGACATTCACCTCAGAACTCCCCATACCTCCTGAATCAAGGGTGGAGAGAGTTCTCGGCATAGTTACAGTATCACCTAGGTTGGAAAAGACCTGTAAGATCATCCAGTCCAATCTTTGACTCTAATCTTTATCCACCCCTAAGACATATCCCTAAGCATCTCATCTTTAAAAAAATTGCATCTTTAAAAAAAAAATCAGTCTTTGCAAACACTAAGGAGTATCCATCATCTTAGTCCTGAGCAGTGGGGGCAAGGCAGTGCTTTTATTTGGGGTATGGTTCAGTGTTCCAGGCGTGCTGTAGGTATTTTTTGGGTGTCAGTGACTTAGGCAGCAAGCAGCGCTGCTGGGTGCCCAGCTGGATTATCTGAATGTCGCACCATCTCTTCAGCCTTTTAGAGCCAAGATCAGGCTGTAGGAAGGATCTTACATCACACTCACCGAAATTGAGTTTGATGATAAGAAGTAGGTAGGCAGATAGGTTTGACGTAAATTTACATAATACGTGGGGGGGGTGTATGGGGGGTCCAACAGGGTTGAAAACAGCAGGAGAAACATTACTACTGGACACCGACATTTGAGTTTTCCTAGAAAACAGGCACTTCTTAAAGAGCTGTAGTCTAAGCAGATGGTTGTGTGTTGGAATCTCAGTGTATTTCAGGAACAGAATTGACGTATTTTTCCTAGAGAAAAAGAAACAGTAGGGGGGCTTATACTGCTTTAGTTTACTTAATATCAGAAGGTTAGAAACACCTCTGAGAAGAGACTTGGAGAAATTGCTGCTTGTGTCCAATTTCATCTCTGCCCGAAGGTGATCAGGCAGCTAGTGAAAGTGAATTTCTTAGTGTGGAGAGATCTGATATCTGCAGAGTATCAGAAGTAGAAATGTTCAAACATGATTAGTTTCAAGCAGCGCGCTTAACCACGATCGTTACTTTGTGGTACAGATACCTGAGGTTGTGTTCTTAGAAATGTGACTCTTAACTCAATCACATCAGGAGAAATGAAGATCCCTTGGAGAAGGGGGTCCTGGTGAGGATTATCTCAGTAGTGATCATCTCATCATCTTCAGTTCTTCTAGTTCTTCCATTTCTACAGAACCCATGACACACGCTGTACCCTGTTTTAAAGCACATCTGCGTTCCAACAGGACATCATCCATGATCCTGGCCGAGGCGCTCCCCTTGCCAAGATTGCCTTCCGTGACCCGTACAGGTTTAAGAAGAGAACCGAGCTGTTCATCGCTGCTGAGGGTATCCATACCGGTCAGTTTGTTTACTGCGGCAAGAAAGGTGAGTTAAGACGGAAAGCGCGTCGCCCAGGCAGTTTCAGAACACCAAAGCGGGTGTTATCCGAACGAAACAAAGTCCAAGAACAAAAAGTGCCTCCCTGCCCGCTGCTACTGGAGCATTGATGCGGTGCCTGCCCTGCTGTGCCAGAGGCCTGTGTTAAATAGAACAGGAGTCTGAGTGAAGCTCTTAGTGCTCTGATCTCTCTTTGCAGCTCAGCTGAACATTGGCAATGTTCTGCCCGTCGGCACCATGCCCGAAGGCACCATCGTGTGCTGCCTCGAGGAGAAACCTGGTGACCGTGGGAAGCTGGCCCGTGCTTCTGGAAACTATGCCACCGTTATCTCTCATAACCCTGAAACAAAGAAAACCAGAGTGAAGCTGCCTTCTGGCTCCAAGAAGGTGATTTCTTCTGCAAACAGAGCTGTTGTTGGTAAGGAGTGACACCAATGAACTTGTCACCGAGTTTATGTACTGCTGAGAAGGCTTAAGTAGAAAATAGACACATCTTAAAGATGCTAATATTAGCTTGAAAATATCAGTGTTTACTGTGGACAGGACTGTGCACAGGTGCCCAGCTTGTGTGGTATGCCTGCATTGCTTCTGGTTATGGTAACTTCCATTTGGAGGTGGTTTGACCTAGCGAGAGGACAGAAAAGTAGGTGTTTATTGTCCTCAAGCTGTAATGGAACTGCCCAGCCTGTAAAATCTCCAGTCCGCAGGGAGGAACTTCTGGAGAAAATGGCGTTGATGGTTTCCTGCTTTTGGTAGAGCCGCTGAGCCTGTAGGGGTAGTGCTGGAGGTGTCATCGGGTGGAGTGTTCTGGAAGGTCTGATGAGGAGTGAAATTACTGTTGTCAAGAAGCAGAAGTTGTAGCAGCTTGTACACTTGCTGGCTGAGTACAGCAGCCATCTCAGGGGTCAGTCAGGTGACGCTTGCCTGCCTCTGGATAGAAGACACCAAAATGATTAATCTGTAGTCTTTTACTCCACTAAAGTTGACTAAACAAATCATGGAACAACAGGTGTTAAAAGTTCTTGCAAGTCCCCTGAGCTCTTCCAATTTGTACTTCCTTGAGTGGAAAAATTATTGTTAATGTCACCCAAGCAATTTTAGCTATTAAACCAATAATGCTTTAGAAAGTGTTCAACTCAATCCTGCATGTGTGGATTGAAAAGCAGCAATTAAAGTACGTGTCCCCTTTCAGACCACTTAACGTGTGACTGGTGGCTTGAGTCATCTCATCATTAGTGTTGGCTGGAAGATAATGTTTGAACGCACAGCTGGGATTGTTTGAGAATGGGGCATTAGAAGCTTATTCTTAGAAATTGAAAATGGTTAGGAATTAGTCATGTGCTTAAACGCTTTCTTTTCCACTTCTGTCTGTTATGTTTGCATGTTACCGTTCCTGCAAATCATTCCTGCAATCTTTTTTCAGGCATTGTTGCTGGTGGAGGTCGTATTGACAAGCCCATCCTGAAGGCCGGCCGTGCCTACCACAAATACAAGGCAAAGAGAAACTGCTGGCCGCGTGTCCGTGGTGTGGCCATGAACGTGAGTCTACCTTCAGTTAGAGTTTTCACTTCATTATGGTTTAGGAAGGATTTATTTGATACGGGGAGGAGTCTGGCACATGTGTGGAAAGAAAGCTTCGCAGGTTACCCTGTAATTGCACAGCTAAGGGTAGTTAGCAGCACTTGGAAGATACTAAACTGTGAGGAAAATGAAGCAGTTCCCTTTAATCAGTTTTATTGNNNNAGCAGTTACGTGGTTTATTGCAGAAAGGCCTTTGGTGGGGGAAAAAAAAAAGCTATCAAGGCAGCTGGAGCTCAGCTTGACTTCAGGGCACGCCTAAAGCAAGGACTCCTGCTCACGTTCTGCAGCTGCTCTGGCTTTGGTGGAGATGGACACCATGATAGCGCTGCCGCTTGCTCTGCAGCTCAGCCAAGATTTGCACTGCTGAGCCTGGCTGACAGCCATAGGTAGGCCCTTCGGGCAGGCTTCCCTCCGGAGTGGGAGAGGTACCCAGTGCTCCCTGGAGGAGACGCTGACCTCAAGGGACAAGTGTGGTCCCCACCAGCGCAGTGCTCGGTTCCAATCTGCTGTGTTGGCCAGCCAGTGTCACCAGTGCCGCAAGCCAGTGGCAGAGGGAGTTGATCAGGTCGAGGTTCTCGGTACTGACTTCCTGTAGTCTCGTCATTCAGTGATGAGCTCCTGTGTAGCTGGAAGTGCCGCGGGAATAGATGTGGGTTCCTCGATGGGCCACGTGTTCCCAAACATTGCAAAGCAACAATCCTCTGGAAGGCGTGACGAGGTACATGGAATCCAAAAGCATATCTGCTCTGCAGAGTAGAAGATTCTTTCCCTTCAGGTGCAGGATTGTTCACGTGCAGCGATCAAGATTAACACTACTGACCCTGAAATGTGTGTGCGAGGCTCCCACGTATGGGTATGATGATACAGTGATAGGAATCCAGTAGTGTGCAAAGAAAGCAACAATCCTCTGGAAGACGTGACGAGGTACATGGAATCCAAAAGCATATCTGCTCTGCAGAGTAGAAGATTCTTTCCAGGTGCAGGATTGTTCACGTGCAGCGATCAAGATTAACACTACTGACCCTGAAATGTGTGTGCGAGGCTCCCACATATGGATATGATGATACAGTGATAGGAATCCAGTAGTGTGCAAAGCAAAAAGTTATTTTCTATATCCACCCACAAAAACAATACTGTAGCTGGCCACAGGTGGANCCAGGTGCAGGATTGTTCACGTGCAGCGATCAAGATTAACACTACTGACCCTGAAATGTGTGTGCGAGGCTCCCACATATGGATATGATGATACAGTGATAGGAATCCAGTAGTGTGCAAAGCAAAAAGTTATTTTCTATATCCACCCACAAAAACAATACTGTAGCTGGCCACAGGTGGAAAAGGTGATAAAAATACCCCCAATGACACACTTTGAAGGAAGGCACCAGATCACTTTCGGGGGACACTTGAAAAACAATGACAAGTTTTGTTTCTGTTTATAAATGTAAACCCCCAACACCATCAAAGGTTGTGAAAGTTCATGTCTCGTGTTTTTGCCATGAGGTCGGAAGCTCGTATTCTCCTGACGTGGATCTAAGTTGAACACTCCTCTTCAACAGTATCAGAAGAACAGTTAAAATATTTAATGTTCAAATGACTACCTTGACAAGAACCAAGTTAAGAAAGATTTCACAGTATGTCAAATACAGAAGTTTTCTCACAAGAACTGTAATTTCAGGCTGTTGGTACAAAGACCTTCCAGAACAATTTGCATTAAATGTATCTGAAGAACTCCTAGAAACCATGAGAAACCAGAAAATCCAAACCATGCTTGACTCTCTGTATTTTCTAGGGAAGGGGGAGATTCTCACTGCCAACACCTGCAGCCGTTGTTGCTGGTTGCAGGCTCTGACGGTAGCCCAGACTGTCAGGTGTTCCCAGCCAACAGCTGGAGTATCAGTGCACTAAAGCCTATAGGTATGGAATAGTTGCCCCCCCAAATGAATACATTATCGCTGAAGGAGTCTGCAAACAGATTTAATGTAAACACACAGGATGCAACGCTGAAAGTCTCTGTGAATTCACACAGCAGCTTGAGGATTTTGAAAGTTTGAGTCCATTCGCCAAACTGAGGAACAATCGCTCTTGTCGCAACTAACTATTACTAAAGTACAGTCTCTTGTGACAAGTTTTGCCACAAGTAGGAGGCTAATCGTTCACGTTTGCATCCTATAAGCCTGAATGCACGCAACGCTTTCTTACTGCTGCTTTGGAAAGACTACCTGGAAACAAAAGCCAGGGTTCAAGAAAAAACTTGAGTATGTTCCAAACATTACCCCATAACCGGGCTAATCAGGGAGCTCATGCCAGCCGACCAAGGAAGAATGAATTGGACAGGTCCATTTGTTCATACACGAGAGCTTTAAGCTTGTGATGAAGCGGTCTCTTGGGGCAAGGTGCATTTCAGGGCAGAGTAGGACAGGACTATTCAGACAAACTGAACTAGAGGAGCAGATGAAGCTAGAGGTGGAATTTTATGTAAGATGGTGATTGAAAAAATTGTGGGGAGCCCGTGTGTGTGTGTGTGTGTGTGCAGAGCAGATTATAGGATTGCAAGGATCAGGCTGCAGGAACCCCCCTGCCCTGGAGAAACCACACCACAAGTACGCTGACGATGGCATATGGAGGCCACCAACACCCACAGGAGTCCTCAGCCTCGACAGCTTTGAGCCAAGCCCAATGGAGAGGGATCAAAGGAGCAGCCTCTAAGTCAACAGCTAGGCCGCCAAACAATCTGACAGGACAAAATACAGAAGAGCAATATCAGAACTTAATTCTTTCAGAGGGGAAATTACTCTAGAGACTTGAAGTCCAGTGACATGCAACGTGAATTAAAAATGCCACAGTGATATCAGCAAGCGACCACAGCACAAGACAAAGATTCTTCAGGGGCAAAATGCTCCCCTCAGCACTAGCACCGCAGGTGCTAAAACTTTGTGAAAATAAATGGGAAGGAAGTGGGAACTGAATAAAGTGAAGGACTGAAAAATCAGAGGCTCTAAAGAAACCAACCTAAAATTAAAAAAAAAAAAAAAAATTAAAAAAATCAACAAACTGAAATATGTTTTCTAAAGTGAAGGTCAGACTTAAGACAAGCTGTAGAATAGAGGCTGAACTCCAGCAGATTAGACAACAGGGGAAATGAAGAGAACTAGTAACATGACAAGGAAAGAATAATAAAAAATACCCCCAAAATATATCGAGTTACTAACAAGCTTTTTTCAGACAGGGGAGATCAGTGAAAGCACTGACCAGAAAATGAAAATGGAAGTGAAGTTATCATCAGTTGCTGGCCTCTGAGTGAGCTGAACGGAGCGTCAGCCACCTGTGGCAGGCAGGAGGTTCATCTGGACAGGGCAGCATCTCCTTCTGAATTCATGCTGTAGAAATCAGAAATTAAACAAGATAGGGACACCGCAAAGAAGCAGGATGCCTTCCTTTACCACCTTGTCTGGAAAGATCCTCTGTGGAGGCTTACTACTTTTAAACAACAAAAATGTAGTGCAGACACAGCAGTATGAAGTAGGACAGTATTAGGACAATTGATAAAGAGCTTTTTGCCACCAGGATCTGGTGTATTCAGCTACAATCTGTGGCTGGTCCTGGGCTTCACAGGTAAGAGACTTGCCATAGAGTGAACTAAACTGATAGGAAATAGTCCCCTTTATTTCCCACCTTGGTTGGTATCGCCTCCATCACCAAGCACGCAGGTGTCTGCTGCACTCCTCTGGTACGCCGCTGGGCTACTGCTAAATCCATCAGGTGCCAAGAGAAGATATTAAAACTCAAGCATCTCCCTTCTGCCCCCTTCCCCTGCATCTGCATGAGGCATCAATTCCCCCCCAGCAGCCAGCAGGGTGATCCCTCCACCCCCAGCTCTAAACCCCCCTCTCTGCTGAGAAGTTGTTGAGTACAGAGAGCAGGAGAGACAACTGCTGACCAGGTGGTGAAGTGGATGGACCTCTGAGCTCCCAGCTTTACTGAAGAAGCTTTAATGCAAAACCACTTTCAAATGTAAGTGAGCAAAATAAACGCAAACAATGTTGAACAGAAAACATGCGACACCCATGCATGGTCTTGTGCTTCTCCTAACATTTTTATGTTGACTCCTAGTAATTACATCCTAAATGTATATAATATTCAGCAACCTCTCGCTCAAACCAGCTGTTCTTAGCAGTATGATAAACTACACAGCTGATTTGCTTGCACAGTTTACATCTAGGATACTTCCTTCATGGGTGGGTGTCTCAACTCCTGGCCCTAATGCTGCACAGGGAACATGAGCCACTGTACACAGACGCAAACTTTGAAAACTACAGCCATGCTTGTTAGTAAAATAGTAAGTTAAAAAAAAAAAAATCTCCTGTAAAGATTAGCATGGCTACAAGGACATCTGAAATCTTGAACTGAAGCAAGTTCTGCTTTAAAGAAATACATCGGGTGCTCATGGAGGAGTTTCAGTGGCTATTTCCAGTATAAATCTTTGATTGCTAAAAAAACCAACCCACAAACCATATACCAGTGAAGCGTTAAAAAAATCTTCCTTTAGAAGGGCTTAAATTTCTACCCACTAAAAGAGCAAACAGCATTTTCTTTAAACTTTCTTAAGGATGTATTGAGAAACTCCAAGTCCTACCCAAGCATCGGCATCTATCACAAATTCTTCCATCATAATACAACACCTTAATTTAACGTTATCACATGGTATCCCACCAGCCTGATGGCTGTTTTGCAGACAGCACACAATTCCAGCCTGCGCTGAGACACACACGGCAGGAGCAAGACTTCACGCAGTGATGGGCAAGGATCACCTCTCCCGTGCTTTTCCAGACCACCATCTCCCAGTCCTATTGAGGTGCCCGCAAACTATCTGCCCACCCTCGATAAATCAAAAGGGGGGTGTATTTCTGGAGGATACAGACCCCGCTACATGCCAGTGCAGGGAGGGAGATGCAAGGAAACTGTGTTATGTAGAAAAAGGTCAAAGCAAATCCAAGCTTCAGCAACAAAATTATAATGCTGACTATTGAAGTTACACAAGGTGAGTTATCAAAACCAAGAAAAATGCTTTGGGCCATATTTTCAGTTAATATAAAAAACACAGGAGTCCGAATTCTAAAAGGTTTCAGGGAGTCAGGTGATCAATAAATCATTACATATTTCAGTCTCCAAAGAAGTTAAATTGTAATTTTTTTGTCCTGCGGTACAAATGAGTTCTCAGAAATACGAGAACAGAACACATTTGTGGGATTTGCTTTATGTTTTTGCTGTCTTCATCAAAAGCTTTTTTCTCACAGTTTATAGCAAACCCTCATCTGGTAATGGTCTGTTGGGATACATCCAAAATTAATCCTGAATTCTTACTTTTGCTGACATGTCAATGTCCATAGAATTCACAGGCACATCCACTCAGATGGGTTGCATCAACTGAACAGGGCTATTATAAATTCTGGTGTTACCTACTTCCTTGGACATCTTATTTTTATTTATTTATTTAATGTTAGTACTACAAATCTCTAGTCATTTGCCATTGTTTCACAATTTCATTTACATGTCTTCAAAGCCAGTGCCAAGAGCAAACACAGTGAACCAGAGGTTTCCATTCACTCTCCGTTGCACCCACTTCAAATTCCTTTTACACGATGGCCCTTGATCTGGTAGAGCAAAGCCACCGGGTAATTGGCACATCAGGGGAACACCAGCAGCCTGCATCAGCTTTTGACAACCTGGAACACAAAAGACACGTGTCCCTGGAATAACCACTTGGTACCGAGGAGAGGCAAGTGCAATTTATAGAAGCTGCTGGTGCTCTGCAGGTGTGAAGGTGAAGTGACCCCCAGGAACGTTCCCACCGCAGCCAACTCTTCTCCAGCGACTGCGGCACGGTCAGGTCAGGCTTTATAGTAGATTCAAAGGCGACAGCGAACTTGGCTTCTTCCCCAAACTGAGGACACCCCAAGTTTTATTTCCCTGTTTTCATCACAGCAAGTCTCTTCCATCAACAACTTTGTTAGACCATATTTTAATAAATTCGACACAAGAGTCCTCCACTAGCCCATTCTTCAGTTAAGTCCACATTTTATTTATGGTTTTTGCTGTTGGTACTTCAATCATATTTATATATACATAATCTAAAACCTACATCAAAATCATGTTGACTGCTCTGAAGACCGAGAGAAGTGACACGATTGAAGTATTCTTCCACAGCTCTATGGTAAGTCTACATTCCCACAGCAGTTTTTTGGTTCAGGTTGCAGAAGCGTTCAGAGAGCCGGTGCCAGGCCTCTCTCAGACTTGGAGTGGGAGGGTTACACAGTTTCTCTTCCAGCATTTCAGTCTGACACACAACCATAGTAAACATTTATTTCTAGATAATATTCTTTGCCGAACACTAGCTTTACACATTCTTGACATCGCTCCCTTTCTGGACTCTCACCGTGTCGGCGTCACTAGAAACGGATACACCTCCCTGCGGCTGCATTATCTGAACAATAGTTGTGAAAGGATTTTTATGCTACTTCACATGGGTAAGGAGGTAGCATGAGAGACTGAGTAGAAGTGTTTGTGAGCCCACGTGGTGCCACCTGAAAAATGCCAGTTCCTTCACTTCGATGCAAACATACGTACCTACTCTCAGAGTCATGTTTCAAATGATTTCACGCATCCCTAAGGGGAGGCAGGGACTGCCCCGTGCCTGACCAGGTATTTCTGCACCCGTATTGGCCTGACCCAGGAGAAACCGTCACGCTGCTAAAGCCACGCGGCGTGTCAGCCTGCAGCGGCTCAGCAATGAACATCAAGAGGTAGAAAGTATTAACAGAACAAGCTTGCAAAGCCTCTCGCTCAGCCCACTCCCTGTCTTTATTTGCTCAGGGGATTCAACTCGGAAAATAACAGAAAATGCTTTCTATGCTGCTTAATCAACTTGCTGCTACAAATCAGTTCTTTGCTGCTCGGGTAAGCCTGCGGTTCAGAATTCACACCGTGAGAGCTCACACTCAGCTGCCACCAGCGGTGTGTGCGAGCCCAGGCAAAGCAGATGCAACATTTCCAGTTCCCGAGGCATTTCACATACCACAACCTCTTTCCCTTCAGCAGAGCATTTCCATTTCTGCTACTTTTACCTGTTCTTTATCACACAGCAGGACAGGCAGATAGAATTTGTGAGTATTATTAAATTTTGAAGACCTTGTTTTCATGTTTTCAAGCTTTGTAATTTGCTTCCAGAAGTCTAAGGACTTTAAAGCACCTACTAGATATTTAAATACAATCAAGTATATTAAGAAGTGTCCAAGTTTTCAATCCATCATTCTCCTTTTCAAAAGCGGATTCCAGCGAGACCTGCCATTTTTATTTACCTGTAGAAACTAACTATTCAAGAAAGAAGATGAAGCAAAAAACCCCCCAAGAACTCCCAAACAAATTCCAGTAAGCTACAAGCTATTTGAATTCAAGACTGCCATCAGTAGCATGAAGCTTTCACAGGCCATGTAACTTCTGAGACGATTTCAGGGATGACAAAGCCCACCCGGTCACAGTTGTGGCTGCTGCTACTGCACTGTAAAAGGCTCTGGTTTGGAGAGCTGGGCTGCCTGGCAAACGTGGTTCTTTTGTAGGAGCTCACAGCAAAACTGCACGCGTAGGTAGAAAAGGAGGTAAAAAACATCATGGCAAGGAAAGGGATTTGATTCCGAGAAAATACAAAAATACTAAATAGAAAATGACCCTGGCAATCCAGTGAGAAACTTGGTAAGAATCATAAGAAACGATGGGTAGGAATGTAGAAGCGATGGAGAAGAACTGAGCAGCACTTCAATAAATAAAGCTACAAAAAAGGCCAATACCTTTAAAAGCTGCATCCACAGAGGTATCGTTACAGAAAACAAATGTAACTGCTCGCTTAATGGCTCAGGTGAAATCACATTTGGAAAGCATTCATCCAGTCCTGGGTCACTGCACGGAAACGAACAGCACATCGCGGCAATGAAAATGGAAATGTGGATTAGGGAACCGGCTTTTATGAGAGAACCAAACATTTAAAGACTTTGCTCTGGCTAAGGACTAAAGGGGAAGGAACTGCAAACGCCTCAGGAAGCTGCAAACTGCAGCTGACACTGCTTAGGGCAAGATAAACCAAGTTGCTGAAGAGCAGTTGTAAATTAAGAATACGAACAAACACTATCAGACATTTTAAACAGCACAGACACAGAAAGAGAATGATCTTACTTTCCTGTACTGGATGTTCTTCTATGGTTAGATATTGGATGAATTCATAGAACCTGTTCGCTTTCTCCCCTTCTATTTTCGTTACTCACAGTTAGCTCGTCATTAAAAACTAGAAGACATTTGCACATTATTTTGATCATTGGAGAATGACGCTGTCATTTCAGAACTGTGCTCATGTAATTAAGGCTATATCAAATTCTTCTACGGAAACAGCCTGCAGGTCAGTTTTGTTATCAAAAAGTGGCTTTACGGAATTCTAAAGCTAAGAAGTATAGTTGGGTATTTAAAATCTGACGAAAAGTTAGCCCTTATTCAGGAGTTAGCCCTCCTTCAGAAACTGGTTCTCTGTGCTTGAGTTCATCGACTGCAAAGAAGTGTGAGTAAAGCAAATTAGACAGCTGTCTTCTGTGTCACCTGCCGACTTATCTGGCTTGATCCTTGCCACACATTACCAGCTTCGACTCTTAGGGTGCTGCAAACAACAGAACTCATGCAAATGCCGTTGAAATCCACGGAGGCACCACAGCTTGTGTTGGAAAATCAGATTACAGGATGAGGATCTCTGAATTCAAGTACTGGAATCTATGACAACACCTTGTCTGTGAAAGACGGCCTACTGTAACAGACACTACTGGGGCAGGACTGAACAATTGCTCTTGTGAAAAAAAGACAAACCAATGGCTATTTAACATTTTGAAACAGTTAATAACGAGGGAAATTTTTATACCTTAGAAAGAAAAGGGTATTTATTGTACAAACCTTAAGAAGTTACATAGTGCCCAGATTGGGTTAAAAATCTTCTAGTGCAGCAGAGCTGTCTAGTCTGTAACGGAGGGTAAGTCTCAGTGTAAGCCAACGTATTAACACAGCAATCCCCAAAGACCGACTGAAAGAAGGTACAACGAACACCCTGGAACAGTATGGAGGCCACATATAGCACGTGTTGCTTGTGCTGCTGCTGCACAGCGATCCTTACCGCACTAGTGTAGACTAACCCTAGCTGCAAGCCAGAAAGAAAACGCACTGAGCTTTCGAGAGCTGTTTGCTGTCGTCTTCCTCATGAGTTCACTTGCAAGAGGAACAGAAATCACGCAGAAGGATGGAGCTAGGTTTATTCCACCTTGCCTTCCATTACTGGAGTACTCCTGTGCAGCACGCGGTATTTACAAGATGGTTCCTACTTCTTCCCCAGAGAGTTTCTTTTTCTTTTTGCTCTAGACAGAAAGCAGGTTTAGACTTCATTCCTAAGACCTCATGCCTGTGAGAAAAGTGGTATCATGAACATGATGGAGAGCACAGGAGGGAACACGACCGGGATCCAAAATCACTCTTGTCCTGATTATGCTGTGCTTGAGCAGGGCTACGAATGGAGAAGCTCCCACGCACACCCTAGGAAATATAAGGTCAGCATCAGCATCTCACCTTCCCGAAAACTAAGGTGTGTGTCTTTCACTACAGAGGTGAATTTACTTTCAACATGGACTTGCAAGCGTGGACTAACAAGGTTTAACTAAGATACTTAAATGCTTAACTGGTTACTCTGCAAATGTCTTAACACACCACTTCTTCCCCTCATTTATATAGGTAGTCTTTAACTTTCATTTGAAGTTAAATCCATTGCACTGAAAGCCTCACTGCAATGCCTAGTAACCGCAACACATGCAACAAAAACATTGAGCCACTTTGCCTTGACAGAAGTTTATCACCCTATTCAACTCTGGCAAAAGACTCGGAGGTAGACAAAATTTATTGAAACCAAAAATGAAGTAAATTGCTACAGCAGCCAATTTTTGCCCATTTTAGCTTTGGCAGAATGGCTAATCTTGTTCTCTCCTAGAACTTAGGAAACAAAGTTTTGGAACCACAAGTGCTTTTTCATGATACATATGCTAAAACACACAAGCTAGGCACAACAAAGTGGCTGAGAAGGCATAACAGTAATTACTGTAACACAATTTTCTCATGTCATCTAAAGTTTCTCTCTGAAAAAAAAAAGTCACTGTGGAATTTCATTTCTTTCTGGCTCAATTTCAGCAAGATACAGTAGCTTTAAAAATAGAGAACTTCAATTTTCAGAGCTGGTAGTTATCAGGGAAAAGAATCTGAAAAATTGCAAGTCAGGCAGAGTCCTTTTCTGCTTGTGCATCACCACAAAATCAGGTTCTGCGTGGCAAATAAGCTCTGACCAAACCCTGTGCAATCTCATTGTGGTCAGTGGGATAACACAGGTGTTGGTGACCAACTTTGTGACTGAAACTTAGCGCATTTACCGATTCACGAACAGTAACTGAGTTCCTTGTATATATGCGGCTGTACAATTTGAATGTACAAGAGGGAGAAATTCTGCGTAGTAAGGTTATGGATTTCCCCCTAGATCAAACTACACATCAATCACCGTATTAACATCACCCATGAACTTCCAGTTTCTATGTGTTTGATGTTACATTGTCAGGAACATGAGTAATTGCTTTACTATTTATTGGCTCATTTTATGGAAGACCAGAGATTCCCTAGCAACTGTTCTGAACAGAAAACAGGACTGAAATTAGTGATGGGGGGGAATTAAATCTTTAGGCACTTTAAGGACTACTATTTTAAAGTGTGCCATCAACAATGAGGTACTGTGTATCGCCTGAAAATGACCACTGCCAAAACGCTGCGACAGTTAACACGCGTATGAAACTTTTCGCTTGTACAATAATCCGCTAAGTAACAATTCAAAACTGCTTTGCCCGGCGTGAAGAAAACATTGCACCTTTTACTGTAGCTATCCATTTAAAAGCAGCAGCTGCGACAAACAACACAGGCTATGCTTCTTCGAAGTCACAAAGATGCACAACATTCTCGATTTGCCGCCTGAGAAACAGCGGCCTCCTCTGCAGTCGCTCCCAAGCCCGGGACAGGGGTGTGTACTGGCTGAAGAGAGTCACAGCCTTAAAGTGTCATAGGTCTGACATGTCTCTACAATCATTGCAATATCAAAAGCAAATACAGTTGGCAAGGCTGAACTAGCACATTATACATTTTACCTAAGTAGTAAAAAATATGTAATAACTGCCTCTGAGATAGCTTGTTTAACAATTACTGGTCCAAATAAATATGGACTATTTCAACTTGAGCACTCAGGGTAGAATTTGAGTTAAAACCTCCAACGAGCATTCCCAAACATAAATGGGAACACTTTTATCCGAATTTACTAAGTCCAGGTAAAATGGTATTACTAAAAAACTATGAAAAAATCTGAATTAACTTGAGCACTAGGGAAAACATGGAAGCATAAAAGTGATCATCACTACACAGCATATTCAAAAATCTTCTACGTCTCTTCCTTATTATACTAAATGCATAAGAATGCACTTGCGACCGAATTTTACTTCGTTCATTTCAAAACTACAGACCTATAATCTGAGAAGCAGCTTTGTTTCTATCAACTCGTTTGTAAAAAACACCATCAAGCTTGTGCTCATTAAATATATATATGTATATATAAAAACATACAAAAAGTACAAGATAAATCACATTAAGAAACTTTTACAGTGTAATTGTCCTGATTATTTTATTCTTAAGGGCCAATTTTCTTTTTTCTTTTTTTCTTTTTTTTTTTGTGCACAGAATCTCAACGTGACTGTTGTTCCAGAACTCAGCATAGTGCCACTGCACAGAATTCACCTTTCTGTGCAGTCCGTTTAAAAAAAACCCCAAAAAACTCAAAAAAACAACACACACCACAGGACAAAACATTCTTCTTAAATCAAATTCTATTTGTGAATTCAGCAAAATAATTTCTATAAAATAAAACAGCAAAATATTTAAATAGTATAGGGTGGGCTGTATCTGTTTTGCAGGGGTATTTGGTTTTTAGACAGGTTTCAAAAAAATTACACACATTCAAGTTACCAATTTTCATTTAAATACAGTATTTACTGATGCGTTTCTTGAAGTCTTTAAACAAATGTTTATTCTGGAATAGAGATACCTCAGAATTGTAGTTGACTAACCAGTAGTTTCTTTTATAATTAAACCCTGCTTCTAATGTTAAGATTTCCTGTATAATGGATAAAGAGCTAAGACAATTCTCGCTTTCAAGTAGAACTGTGAACGAGCAGAAAACCAGCAAGTTAACTTGGTGCAGTGGCACTCACAAGTACTGTGTGATTTTGTTGACTTCCACTTCACTGGGATGCAGTAGAAGGAAAGTGTTAGAAGTTTATCTAATAAGCTCTACCAAAGAAACAAAACAAGCACACCAAATACAGTCTATTATGCTCCAGGCATCCTGGCATAGCAAATTTTTGCATATTTGTTTTTAATCTTTTAAATTCCTATTACTGAAAACTAAGTGTTCTTTATCCCACCCAGAGACAGAACTGCCAAACATCAGATGTGAGGAACATATGTGAAACTGAAAACCACTTGTTTGTCACATTTTCCCCTCCCCATTTTATAGTCTAGGTGTAAGAAGAAAAAGTTCTGAGCAATGCAGTTGTCACATTGGGACAACTGCTGTCACTTTTTTTTCCCCCCTCGTTGGCTACACTAACTTGGTGTGAAGCCATGCTAAATGTTACAGCATAACTATAGCTTCAAAGTGATTAACCTAATACCAGAATGAAAAAGGCAATGAAAAAAGATCTAGAAACAATGTTACATCACCAATTTTCCACATCAACCAAATAATTAAAAGGTTACCAGCCATTACGTTGCTCATAGTAAAATCGACTCCAGTGGCAAAGAATTAACATGAAACTATTTTTGTGGTTGACATGGATAGGCTTTTTCATAAAGGAGTTGATCCGACTGCCGAGAGGCAGGCAACACTGGTTGCAGAGCGCAGCAGATATATCAAGAAATTATTTTTTTGTTTTTTGTAGATCTGTGAGTCTCATCAAGACAAAAAAAATGTTTCTTGCTCAAGAATTAACAGTCAAACATTAATATACTATATACACCTTTGCCATTTACACATTAGCATCAGGCCATTTATTACAAAACACTATACACTTTCCACTGCAGGCGGGTTATATATTGACAGCAATTTTCTGCAGATAAGACAGTGAATAGACTCTCCACTCCATGTTGATTAGGAATAGTTTTTCTAGTTTTAAATATTAGCCAGACACAGAGAAAGGTTGGACTGTAAGGCCTGGGTGCACAGTCTTGATGGAGCCAGTTAATTGATTATGTGTATTTCACTAATCTTTTGTCTGAGGCGGGGAAACTTCTTCGCTGCCTTCGTAATTTTCTTGTGCTCGTTGGCCAGTTCGCTGAGGGTTGTTCATATGATGTGCTGCCGGGCCTGTATATGGCTGTCCATGCACGTGGTTATTCTGCAAAAAAGCATAAACATTTTAAAGGGACATTAAACTTGTGGGCTCTTTCCTGACTAGTTACTTGCTTTTCCCCTTTACATTCAGACTGTTGAAAAGTATTCTCAAGCACACTGAACTTCTCGTGGAGTGGTGTCTATATGAACATACATCACAGTTTCTTCATTCCTCTGAGCCACGTCTTTCACTTACCTTTCTGATTTACACAGAAGGTAAACAAACTTTAAACTTGTAGAGATAAAAGGATTAGTTAGAATAGTAATCTACTGAATAACAGTGACATGCAAAGCAAAAGCGGCAAGAAAGGGGGAAAAACAAAAAAGGGACAAAAAAAGGCTGCCTATGTGCTGTGGACATTAAACAGTGCATATTTTAATCAACAGATTCAACCAGCTTGAATTTTTTTCCTAAGACAATGGAAAAAGCATACCTGTATTAACGCAGCATACTTAAATTTTTAAGAGGCAAAACTTTAATGTTACAGAACTGAATGAAATCTAGACCAGTAGCTTTCTGCAGATGCTCTGCCTCGGTTTTAAAAGTCATACACACATCTGGCAAATAAAAACATCTCATCTGCCTACTGTTTTTCAGAGTTTAACCAACTGTGGAGAAACCAAGAATATGAGGATTGTGTGTTAGTGAGAAATGCCATCTCTTGCAAGAAAGTGAACACGTCACACGGGTAATGGTGAGGTTACGGTATGTGTCTGAACTCAGGAGTTCAGAAAGGAGTGGGAAAATCTTCATGACTTACCAACTGCTCTGCTGAGAACACCAAGTAAGGAAAGCAAGATGGAGGGAAAATGGGTTTGGGCAGGAAAGGAAATTAAATTAGCAGATTTGGAATATATAAAACGAATTGGAACAAAAAATGGCAACTAAATGGGAGGGATCTAC
>WEIS01031093.1:0-17930 GCA_013389965.1 Todus mexicanus | reverse complement strand
CATACTTTACCTGAAGCATCAGGATGATAGAGGCTGGGAGCACTCGTTATTTCTCCTTGCTGATGGAGACAGCTACCTGAGGATCTTTGACTTGCAATGAGAATCCTGCTCTTTGCAGACGGCAACCTGGTCACTGCACCCAGTCCTAACTGTGGTTTGAGTATCATGGCAGATCGATAAAAACTTGGCGGGACCTCGTAGTGAGTATACGGTGGAGGGCAAAATTCATCTTTTGCAGGCCTTTCCCCAACCTACAGAAAAATCACGAACACAGATACTATGCAACAAACTATTAAATCAGAAAACACGGCACTAGAAATTGTTTATCAAAGGTTAATTTCTCCCCCTTGTGAATCGGGCCTTAAGAGCACTGCAGACTGATCGTCGCTTTCAAAAAGTGATGGTCTTACCACATGAATCGCTTTCCAAAAACATGCACATTACAGTCTCAATACAGAACTAAACACAAATAAAGAACTGATCTCTTCCCTAAAAGAAAGCAAGCAAAATGAAGATCTTCAGCTAGTGAAAATGAAGTTACTGTCAAGTCCTAAAAGGTAATCTCATTTACAGAGGTAGATACATCAAGAGATTCTGTAAGTGGAATTTTTATTAGAAGTAATTTACACTGTTCTTACTGAGATACAGCTTTGGAGGAAATCAGTTTTCACTTAGATAGTTAAAAATAAAGCTGAGGGTATTTTAAGTTCGTTTTATCAGAGAAATGGTATTGTCAAAGCATTTTTGTGAGAAAAAAACCCACAACACCTCTACATGTTCTTACTGCAAAATATTCATTGTAATCTGTGCCTCTACAGCTCCTGAAAAGAGACCTGGTTGTGGAGGTGGGCATATTTCTGTATGATACATTTTCAGGGGGCTGTTGAATACTTCAAATCAGAGCTTTGAAAACCCAGCTGCCTATTTGAATTGGAGAAAAAAAACAAATTTGCAGATGTGAAATGTTTGTTGTTTATCACAAATACATGATGATTTGCTAAAATCAGTGACAAATCCGTCAGTATTTTAATGAGCATACCATGAGGACAGCATAGTAAGTCCCAAGCTGGATGGATTTCCAGCAAACTGGATGTTACCAGGGAACATGCAGTTGGGGAATGACCTGCTTCCTCAATTCTGCTCTTGTATCTTTCTACACTCAAGCTGAGCTCTGACTCCCACCTCACTGTGCTGCTTCATGACTTAGGACAAAGGCACAGAGCAATGTCAGTAGTTTTAATCTCTCATTTGCTCTTCTGAGCGGAGTCCAACTTCTTTACTGTTTCCTTCTAAAATGCAAAATCATCATAATATAGAAAGGATCCATGACTATTTTTTCATGCATCCCATTTAGGCCACAGAAAAAAAAAAAAATCAGCTTAGGAAATAGGAACTAAATTTGTTTAAAAATTAATCAAAAAGTGCCATAGGCTACCTAGGAAGAAATGTAACTGCCAATTAATTAACTCTGCTGTGAGTTATGATGCATATAATATGCCAAATCAATTTCTATTTAGCAATTATAAGCATTTAGAAAATGCACTTCAACATTGGCTATAAAAGCTTTGATCCTGGATGCTTCGAGAGCTTTAATCCTAATTTAGCAAATCTTTAATATGCTAAAAGAGAGAATTGGCCTTAAACTATTAAATACAGAGTCTTTGAGATCTCCGCACAAGAACTAAGAGGGCAGATGCAACAAACACTGAGCATTACATTTTTGCTCTATAGCTTTCCCTCTGTTTGCAATCCTATTTCCTGACATTCAATCTTCCCCTTTCCTTTTCTTATTATACTCCTATAGCCTATTTCTACAAGTTAGGATGCAGTTTTTTACTGTATAAATGATTCTTTAGGTTTGGACTGCAGGAGATGCTTGCTTCTTAATTTTAACTTCTGAATATGAGATTGTTTTCCTGGATAAGATTCAGCTATCTTCTTTCCCTGATGTATTTATTTCAATCAGATTCCACTGTACACTTCCTAACATTTCATATTTAACTGACAGTGAACATACCAATACCAAGTACTTCAGTATAGAAAACAGAGAAAAATCTTTAAATATAGAAACCATGCATTTCTTATAAACTGGGTCAGCTTAGCAAAACCTTCAGTCACCTCATTTTTTTCTGCATTGACAGTATGCTAGGAGTAAAATAGAAGGGCAACAAACACGTACAGAAATCCAATCAATCACAACCATAAAACACCTTTCCAAGCTGAGAGAAGTGGGAAGGATTTAGAATAGAATCACTCAGGTTGAAAAAGACCCTTAAGATTATCGAGTCTAACTACAAATTACATAAACATCTCTCAAGAAATAGATGAGATCTTTGAAGAGCTCAGTTTTGGAGTACATAAACTTGCTATGAAGACTTTTTTTTTTTTTTTAAATTTAATGGTGAATTTATGAATTGTAAAATCCATCTGGTCTCAATAGAACTGTATGCAATTATTGATTATAAGGTCATTTTGGATTAATGTGAGACCTATTAGCATCCTGTACTAGATTTTTTATACTTTTTTTAAAGAAAGGTCTGTTGCAGTCTGTTAACTAAAAAGAAGCCCAGCTCAGAGTTTTATTGTGTGTGGCTGTCTGCTCATTCCCCACTCACCCTATTTAATGAATGGGTTAGAAAGAGCTGGAAAGTCTGCAGCAAATACTTGGAGCATACAGAAACTTCCACAGGCTGGGTAATCCCAAGCATAGCAGACAGCATGGCCAGCAGGTAAGGATGCCCATCACTTTCCTTCATGTTACTTTGTTTATAACATTGTCAAGCATTAATGCCTCAAGCAAGAATTTCCTTGACAAGTGTCTGTTTCAGGCAACTATTTGGGAAAAGAGCTGGTGACATAGGTTCAGGCAGTTCAGATAATGAGACAGGGATTAGGGGGTGGAAATTGCTGCTGTGATTATGTATAAAACAACTCACCCTACCCCTTTTCTGCCTACAGGCCTTTCATTTCAACTGGTTTTAGTCCATGCTCTCTGGAGCTGAAGGATGTCAGAGATGGGGAATGGAGCAAGGACATAGTGGAACTGGGCAGGCAGTACTGGTGATCAGCAGACATCCTTACAGACTCCCACTAGAACCAGGGCTCCTGGCAGCAACCATAAAGTAGTGAATAAAGTGAGCAGACAACCACTATCTGACAAGGCACAGGCCATACCCGTACAGGTAAACTCTGACCCTGCAGACCAGGCTGGTCTCATCCACACTGGTAGTTGGGAATAGCCTCCAGGTAAGCACACAATGGCAGATGGGGGACACTGAGCTGGAGAATGTACTCCCAGCCAACAGTATGGGCAACCCTGCATGAGCCTTCGAGGCTGTGCCCTCCCACTGTTCAGTTCACTAGTACTGCTACAGCCTTTAGGTCCCACAGTTTGCTCTGTTACTTCCCACAGAAGTAACCCGGAACAAAAACTAGGAACAAATTCCTACTGGTGCTAACTAGAAGAGGCTGAGGTCCATGCTGAGATGGTGAGCCCACGCTGTGATGAAGCATGTGGACAGCAGCAACCTGCCCTGGACAATGACTGGTTTTCTTAAGCATTTCACTTTGAGGAGTTTACTACCTTATTTTTTTTTTGGATGAATGAAGACAGGCATGAAAGACCTACCTCCACACCATGCTGAAACTTCAAAGAAAAGCACTTGAGGATATGCCAATGCCACAGACAAAGCTGTCCATTTAACCTTCCATCATGGACTCAGCCTGTAAGCACAGCTGGACTAGGACTGAGTCTTCCTATTTTTTTCTAGCTCATGGCACCCAGAAAGGATATTTAATTGTTCCTACCATTTAGCTATCTGAAGGGTGCTTAGAGATTACAGGCCTAATTGATAGCAGCTATTAACACTCCCTGTCATAGCTATGTAAAGAGCTATAAAATGCTAATCAAAGCTCTCCAAAACCCAAAATAGATGTATGAAATAGGGCAATCCGGGCTTTTTTATCGCAGAAAGACAGTAGCCACCCTACCCTAGCATCTCCTTGTCTCCAAAATCTCAGTTTTCAACACTGTCCCTTCAGCAAGGTGATTTTGATCTATTTCAATGCATCCTAATTGGTTTCTTTCAGATTACATATCAGTCATCTGCCATGAATCCATACTGTGCACAGCTGCTCTTACAAGCATCTCTCCACTTCCATGGATCAATCATTTTCCTTTCCCTTGACCCATACTGGAGCCAAAGCAGTCCTTCTGTATTCCTCTAACTAGCAGGAGAGTAAAGTAATCACCTTAAGGGTGGCGGCCCAAGAAAGCAAATACCACCATCTTCTAAACTCCTGCATCCTGGGCTCATGCAAAGTCCTAACTTGAACTGCGGGTTGATTGACTTTTCCTTCCTAGCCTCTCATCCAGGCAATCTAGCTTCTCTGAAGCTGCAGCTTGCTGGGTTTCAAACCTTTCCTTGCTGAAATCCCTACTCAAAGTTATATTTCTTGGAGCAGTGGGGGAAGATGCTTTGGGTCTTCTCCAGCTCATAAGTGTCTTCCTTCTAACCCTAGTCTAGAGTAAATCATGCTGCAGACTTGTCACAACCTGAGTCCTTCTCATGTTAAGAACAGTCCTCAACATCCACAGAAATCAGTCCTTACTCCCAGATGTGCCTGCTGATCCTGATCATTTGAACCCCAACTGTATGGGCCACAGACACCTATGGTCTTCAGAGGGTCATTTCACCCTATAAACAGCTGAACAACTGCACAGTCTGGGTTATTTTGGTTTTAATTTCTATTGCCATACATTAAATGGTAATAACTCAATAATTTCCCTCACCTTACAATGTAATTGCGAAGATATACTAATAACAGCTGGCATAGACAAGCTCACAAGGATTTTAATAATTTCTCGTTTGAATGTAAAATATAAGGAATAGAAGTTTCAGGAAACTGAACTCAGGGGGAAAAGGGCAGCAAGCACTCTCCTTTCTGTGTTTGAAATTAAATGGTGCCCTATAAAAAACTATAATCCATGATCACTTCAGTGGGTTGCCTGTTAACATGCCATAAAGGTCAATCTATACTCACACGATATCTTCATTTGGGTATTTGACATCTTTTGATTTACAACACTGTTACCAAATTGTTTATTTCAATGTTCTTCCGTGATTAAATACTATATGTAGAATGAGACAGGCATTAAAATAGCCTCAATAACACCATGAGGCACACAGCAAAAAAAATATTTTTTTTAAAAAAGACTGGTCCAAATTAAAAGCACTTGTGTTATCTTCAGTATTTATATTTTAAAAATCTTGATTGTTGAGCTACCACAGGTCCCAAGTAGTGGACTCAAGGGCACATCAAAGACCTGAATGTAACTCCCTCTTCCCTGTCCTCTGTCCACCTTCCAAGAAAAGGTAACCTTCCTCCATTGTCCTCGCCAGTCAATAGGGATTTCAGGGAACCAGGACTCCTGTCCAACTTACCAAGGCAGAAGTATAATGAGATATCAGGAGCCAGAATTGGCCAAAGAGACTTCCATCACCTTTTGGCTGCTTGGGAAGGCTTTCAGGGGAAAGGAGATTTCATATTTGAGGTGCAGGTCAATATAACACATGGCATTAAAACGAGTCAAAAGTAAATATTTTCCTATATGATATATATAATCTAAAAAGAGCTTTAATAGTCCTTGAGCTTCAGTACAGCCAAACAGAAGGGAATTAGTTTAGACTCCAGTGCTCTGTGTGTAAAAACCTGCCAACTTTCCCATTAAGGAGGAAAGGTCTCTGTGGGCAAATTAGATTCATTTCCCAAAGATATTCTTTGGAAAAAAAAAATCCATTTATGAATAAATTGGAACAGTGTGTCTTTTCCTTTCTAAACATCCCTGTTTATACTACTAGCAGGTGATCAGTTTGCTGGAAAACATTGCAGGAACACAGTGACAACTTCCAGTCACAGATTAGACATTGTAACAGAGCCAGTGCCAGAAATAGTTAAGTAAATTTATTTCTAAACATCACACACTGCCTTTACTTAGGATTTATTTCTTATCTGAGGATTGAGATCTAACTTCCGGCAGCAACAAGTAAGCAAATGATAACCACCTGACACACAAAAGAGGCTGTCAAAACTGTCTCCTTACCTCCTGCAGAAACTTCTCACTCATTGAACCGAAGTGATGGCCTGCAGGCCTAATTCCTGACACCACCAGTCCGGAACCAAAGAGTCTTGGCTTCTGGAGGTCAGGTTTAAACTTGTCATACAGGATGCTGGTGGGTTTTGCCTCCCCTCCGTTGGACACCTTCTGCTCTGTAGAAATCGGCATGCCACACGCAGGGCTACCAAAGGGCAGTCCTGCTGGTGCAAATGAAGGGTCAAGCTGCTCTATTGAACGAGGGTTTCTCCTAATGTATGTGATGATTTTAGGTCTCACAGGTTTGGGCCTGGGTATGGCAGGTTTCATCTCAATGCTTTCTTCCAGTTTTTCAGGGCAGTCACTGTCCACACCCACCTTATCTGTGAGAGAGCCCTTGGGGTGGACCAGGATAGGTTTTGGAATGGCGCTGCTGCAAGCAGTCTTGATAGGCACTTTAGGGGATATGTTTAACAACTGTGTACTGTCAATGGGAGGTAGGACTGAGGAGGGTGACAGTTTGTCAACATGAAGCGCATAAACGTCCTTTAAATTACTGTTTGATAGCATGGGCTGACTATTAACATCCAGTGTTGCCACTGGGCGAATGGGAGTTGGGACACATAAAAGAACATCATCCTTTGCTGGAATGTTACAACTCTCAGGTGCTTCCTCTGGAGCATGTTTCTGTGCATTAGTTGTCTTTTCACTTGGAACTGAAAAGCTTGAGGTTTCCACATCACCGTGGTGGTTGTCAGGTTGTTTGTTTGACACTGTCTCTGAACGGTGCACTCCATGCTGATCTGAGAGATCAGAAGCAGCCACAGCAGCATCCTCAGCGCCTCCTTTGACTAGCATCGGTTTATTCTCGTTAACTTTCAAGAGTTTGCTGTCAGGTAGATGAATGTTATGTACAGGAGATATCTGTTCACCAACTGTTTCAGCACAACCTGTGTCAACTTCATGTAAATTTTCATTTTTTCTAGGTGTCATTGTGCCACTGGATTTACTACTGCTGGTGAGTGGGAATGCTGTTTCCACTTCTTTGTCAGTAAAATATTCTTCATTAGCCTGGCTAGTTGCTCTGTTGTCACTGCTACTGTCACCTCTTTCTTCCCCACCAATGGTGACATTATCACTTAGCAATTTGTCACCAGAATAGGTTACCACCTGTCTTGACAATGGATCCTCTACTTTATTACAGGTGTCTTGAAAATGGGATGCTTGAAATTTTGATCTGTCAGACACAGAGTCTTTTTGCATTGCTGTATTTTCATCTTTTTGACATCCCAGGAACTCTACCAGCATAATTCTCTCAATCTTTTGTTGACATGTATTTTTAGATTGTAGAGGTTGTGCAGTCTTAAGCTCCAGTTTTTTACTTTTATCACCCTGACCTAGTTGTGCTTCTGATTTACTCGTAATCTCACTGGGTTTAACAGAGAAATGTTGAGAATGAGAAGTATGCAGTGTGCTTTCAATGTTAACATTTGGTACATTTTCTGGTTTACTTATTCTCTTGTTCCCTGAGGTAGATGGTTTGGAATAAAATACAATATTTTCCTCTGAGGTATTGTCAAGTGGACGAAACACCATCCCAAGAAAATGATCCGTGGATGTTTTTTGTGATTTCTCTGTATTTCCTATCAAATGGTGTGACCTGTCGATGGAGTCCAATGATGCAGAAAGTAGACGTTTACATGGCACACGGCCAATGCAGTCCTTTGCAAGTGTTTCAGATTGAGGAGAGAATTTACTTGGTCTTCCTAAAGAAAGTCGTTTTATCCTCTCCATCTCCACAGTCCTGCATAATTTACCTTTAGAAAAGTTCTGGGCGAAGTCAGCATCACCTTTGGAAATAACCTCCAGGTTCGTATCATTTGTGCTACTTTTTAAATTGGACAAACTTTGTCCTCGGCTAATCCTGATATGCCTTGATATATCCTTAGCTTCGCTAGTCCTACACTCTTTCCCTGTTTCCCTGATTGTGGTGGAGGGCAGCTTACTTTCCTGTACACTGGTATGACAGGTTCGAGAGTCTTTGAAGGTGAGAAATTTATTCTGCTCTGTATTCAGATGAGCAACTTTATCTGATCTTTCCGAGTGTATATTCCCACTCTCATCTGTCAAATCACATTTCTTAATGTCCTCTTCAGTGCTTCTAACATTTGTCACAATTTGGTTGGCATTGGTATCCCCCACACTCACTATGCTTTCATTATTATTTTTAATTTCGCTGTGGTTGTCCTGAAGCTGAGCATAACATGACTTGTTTGGGATTAACGGAGCACTCATTTTGAAGCTTCAGGTGACTGCCCTTCTAGCAGTCCAAATTGCTGAGAAAGGTGTTGGGTTTTTTGTCTATCAAGTTAACTAGTATGCATGCTTCGGTTATACATTTGAATTATAAAATGATCAGTAGAAAATTTCTCATCAGAAAGCTTGGAGTCTCTTGTCAGAGTCACATTTTTGTGCTACTCAGTTGTCTTTCATGCAGTCTCTGGACCCAGGAAATCTTTTAAGATGTTCAGTATATAGGTTCAATGAAAGCAAAATAGATCTGTCAAGTTGCCTCTGAGTGAGAGCCAGTTAATCCAGCCAATCTATGAGAAACAAACAAACAAAAAGCCAATGTTAGACTGATGTCAGGAATCATGCCAACTAAAACAAAGGTAAAATCAACAGTATGCCCAGGTACATCCCCAGGACAGAGCATTTTCAAACACTTTAGATGCTGTTTCAATCACAGCCTTGCTTGCAGCAAAGATTCTTAGTGTAGCAGACATCTCTGACTTGAGAAGTTACACAATTAACACTGTCCTGGTTAGAAGAGTGGTTGCTGCTGGTTTTAAGCCACGTAGGTTTACAATTGCAAATAGGCATAAACAGTGATGTGAGGATGGGACCCTACACCAGGGGCCTAAGCACCTTCATATTGCTATTGGAATGTCTTCATTACACAAAGAATGACTACTGATGCGTTTAAAGCACCTCTGTATAGACAAGCTATAAGTAATAAAATTCCAGGTCCATTAGGGGACATTTATGGTTTTCCTTCCTTGCATTGTAGAAATCACTGCCGTACTTGTGCTGATACTCCATCCCCTTTGATATTTCTTAGCCAAAAAGCAAAGAAAGCAAAAACTACGTCTAGAGGCCTGTAAAGATAAACAGTGGTTTTTTTGAGACAGTTGCATATGTGCATGTTCAAATATAAAGGATTATACACCAGTCCCCATACAGCGTATCTCCTTTAGGCTCTCTCCCATCTGTGGCTTTGGAAGCATGGATTTTGTCCTCTATCACTTCCAACAAGATGAAAGGGAAATTTCTGTCTATGCATGACATGACTAAATTCACTCTCTGAGATATTTCTTGTACCCCTTAAGTTTGTGTCCTTCATTATAAAGAAATATAGACACACGAAATTGGAATATGCTCCACAGTCCCCACAAAAGCACCTGCAATACTCCTAGCTACCCTAGGTTTCTAATAAAGGGCTCAAAGTGGCACTAATTAGAAGTGCTGATTCAGTCCACCACTCTATCTGTAGCATCTGGGTGCATGTCTGGGCCCATGTTTCTAATACCTGGTATGAGCAGGTCCTCTCAGCTTTTGCTCTGAGTTCAGCTCTGCTCACAACATCTGGCTCTGAGCTCAATCTAACTTCTCTATATGGCACACACATATGTTGGTTGAGTATGGATTCAGGCTCCTGGCATATTTCCAGCTCTTCAGCAGACAATAACTAATTAAATTAATTCATGAAACAGAACACAGTATTAAGTTATTTCACTTCAGCACCACAGAATTGTGTTATTATAGACCTCATTCACAAAGCATTGTAAATAAAGACTTTTAAACTAATTCTGTGTTCTGACCATATTCCCAGAGAAAAGAGAACTGACTTTTAAACTACTTCTGTGTTCTGTCCTTATTCCAAGAGAAAAAATAATTTCATGCTTAATAAATTAAATATTTATGGAGTTTTTGGTTCATTTTTCATTGTTCCTTTTTCCTCCAAAAACATGACAACACCAGAATTTACATATTCAACCTGGAAGCTGAACTCTACATGCTCTTTACCGGGGAAAGCACGTGTGTCGTCATATATTTGGTCAGCTAGAAAGGGGCACTGATGGGCTTCAGAGGGAGTTGAGTTCAGTCAGCTCACTTCTCTCCCTCAGTTGGTAAATGGCAACACTGTGATACCAACAGGGAAGACCACGAAAATGGTCAGAGGGTTGGAACACCTCTCCTATGAAGAGTGACTGAAAGAGTCAGGGTTGTTCAGAAGAAGGCAGCTCTGGGGTCACGCTGTTGCAACATTTCAATACTTCGAGGAGACTTATAAGAAAGATGGACAAGGAGTCTTCACCAGGGCTAGTAGTAATAGGACAAAAGGTAACACTTTGAAATTAAAAGAAGGTAGGTTTAGATTAGATATAAGGAAGAAATTCTTTACTGTGGGGGTGGCGAGGCATTGGAACAGGTTGTCCAGAGAAGCTGTGGATATCCCCTCTCTGGAAGTGTTCAAGGTGAGATTGGATGGGGCTTTGAGCAACCTGATCTAGGGGGAGGTNTTTAAGGCCAGGTTGGATGGGGCTTTGAGCAACCTGATCTAGGGGGAGGTGTCCCTGCTCATGACAGAGCGGTTGAACTAGGTGATCTTCAAAGGTCCATTCCAACCCAAACCCACTCTATCATTTTATGAATTGAGTGAAAAGTGCAGTGAGGAAAGCTTTGGGGAATTAAGAAAAAGATAGAGGAAAAAGTCATACTCATCTTTCTTGAATTACCTTGTACTCTCTCACCAGAAATGCCACTTGATGGTCCAAACATTTAACAGATTGTGGTGAATTGACCATGGTTTGATGCCAAACATTCACCCAGCCACTCTCTCATTCTCCCTTCTCAAAAGGACAGTTTGTAAAATGTAGCTGGCTGGAAAAAGAAAGCAGCAGCCTGCTTCTAAATAGCAACAGTAGCTTTTTGTGGTTAGACAAGCAGTGCAGCTATATATTGCCATCGTCAGTAGGCACCAAATAAAAGAAAACTAGTAAAGCATTACTATATTATTGGCTATCTCTTTTGTCTTCCATTTTCCACAAAAATAGAACAGTAATAGTTACGAGATATGCAAAATAAGATATCAAAACACATGGAAAACCAACACTGGAAATAAAGAAATAAAGCCTGAAACATGTTGAGAAGTTTGGTTCCTGTATAAACATTTACTAATGCAGGCTGACACAGCCGCTTGTCCATCCTGGTACTGAAATTCTAAACCCAGAATATTTACAGTGAGATACGCTAAAAACATCTGGCTGTACTGGTGATACTGTGCACAGCTTAGGCTGATTGTTCTTTCAGTACAAAGTGTAAGAGAAACACCGGAACACCTTATTAACCATCTGCCACTGAACCCATGCTTCTTGTTGTTACCATAAAAAAAACAACAATGGGTTTGTAAATGGCTGGGGCAGAGCTGGTAGCCTGGAAATGGTCATCTATGGGCCAGTAACCTCCCACTGGCTACTGTCTCCTGCAAGGTAAATAAACATTTGTCTTACTGCTCTTGATCTGGCGGGGTAGTGGGTTCTGCTGCGCAGTGATGAGGATCTCACAGGCTTTCAGCTGCATGTGGGGACATGCACACCAGCCCACTTTGTCACATCTCAGAGAGGAGTCATAAGGTGTGATGAGGTTTATCCTCACAGGAGGTACTAAGACCACTTGATCATAACTCAGTTGAAACCATGAAGTGCAAAGCTCCCAGTCACTTCCCTCAGAGCCTATCCTGGTCATGAGCTCCATGTTCACCAACCTCTGCATCTTCCAGGACAAAGGCTGAGCACAAGCAGCACAGATCTGAACAGGAACAGCATCTTTGACTGCATTACAGCACTCACAGATAAACTCCTGCAAAAACAGGCCTAGGAAAGAAATCTCGGCCCACAGAAAAGATGCTCCCATTGTTTGACCCATGCAGCGATGCACAAAGATGGACAGAAATACATGAGGAATATATTTGCATGAGGATGGAAACAGATGCAGGTTTTACAGTTACTACAGAAAACTGACATGAACAGCAGCCTCCTGATTTGCACAGTTGCATGAGAAATACTGCTGGGGAGAACTGGCAAACCAGCTACACAGCCTTGCTGAGGCCTTCTCTGGGAGACGAGATACCACCACATCTACTGCCAGGGCTGCAGGCCGCCAAGAATGAATGAAACAAATACAGAGCTATATCTTCTGGAGAAGCCCAAATCATTGCAAAGAACTATTTCTAATGGTGATGAAAGTTGAAAATTGATAGTAGGATGTTAAAGAAAGTACCAATAAACATCTTGGAGTGGGTAATTAAAACTGGGGGAAAAGGGCTCACCCAGGCATGTGATAATTTTGTTAATGTGATTTGGAAGGCTGAGAACTCCCTGATGACTTCATTGCATAATGAAGCAGACCCAGATGTTTGGGGAAATTACAGCATAATCTCATCATTGGCAGATCCTATGGAAATGTTGCTGTATATCATGAAGAGGACAGTACTTCAGATAGACAATTTTCTGCCTGACGAGCAATCAAGACATAGGCAGAGAACAGAAATGGTGGAGTAAATGTTAAATTTTTTCACACTGGCAAATGATAGGGAGACAGCTCTTATTCACTTGTAAAACTGAAACAATCCGAAAGGCCAGGCTGGATGGGGCCTTGAGCAACCTGGTCTTGTGGAAGGTGCCCCTGCCCATAGCAGGGGGGTTGGAACCAAACGATCTTTAAGGTGCCTTCTAACCCAAACCATTCTATGACTCTATGAAGACGTTAGTGTCTTTTATAGAGTGCGATTCTGTATCATTTCTAGAATTTTAGTGGGTTTAGCGGGTTTAATGTCTTTACAATCCATAAATTTTAACTTCATTATTTACATGATTTTGTATTTATATACAGTTATAAAAAATGGATACAGAATAGATAATGGTTTCATATGCCAAAGCCAAGTTTTTCAGTTCTATTTTATTTTTCATTTACCAATAAAACAGGTTTTAGTTTATCCAAATTATGAATGAAATTATGCTGGTATATCAAAGTGATTTTAAACATCTGTCACATTTAGGTCCAAAATTTTCTAAATCAGAATTTTACATTTTACAGTTCCAAATAATATTACAATATTAAAATTACTTCATATTGATATTTTTAAAAGTTTTTTAAATGGCAAATCAGGTGACACAGGAAGGTTACTTCCTCTACCCAAATGAGTATTTTATTTTCCTAAATAACAGGGTGATAACTAGCCCAGTGGAGAACTCTGGTTCTTGCCTTCACTAGGCCTATGAAGAGATGTTTCTTTTTTGCTTTTTTCCTTGGGTCAGTATTTCCCCTTTACTTTCAGTTGCCATATCACATGATGGATATCACACACACCAAGTGTGCCAGGTATAGCCACATACCCACATGGCCTCTCATCAAGTCCCTGAGCTCCTGAAAACCGAGCCCATGATGAACAAGATGGTGATGTAGTGGGAGGAGTACTGCTGAGAAGGATTCAGCCCAGGTCTTGCCCACCACCACGATTAGTCAAGCAGAAAGTGCCCAAATCAGAATACAGCCTCATCCTCTAGGCCCTCTGTGCTTGCTCTTTTCACATTCTTTCCCCAAAGATTTTGGGGTCAAGCCTGCAGTACTTTCTTTACACTACACCCCTGAGAGATCCCTGGGAAGCAGTAGAACTCCCTGTTTGTTGGAAATCATGGCCATGTGCATCATTCCCAAAAGCACAGCCAAAGGCAAAGGTCCTAAAGAAAGGCTGTCCCTTGATTTTCCCAAGGGAGAGGAGGTGGCAGCATCTCTCTCCATAACCTGAAGTAATAGGACTGAAAAATCAGGTGCCAGCAGGAGACTCCAGCCCTGGAAATTGCTGTAGCTCCTGGCAGCATCACAATGTGTAACTGGCTTGCAAGTGCAACTTTCCTTTCTGAATTAAAAAAAAAAAAATAAAAATGGAAAAGATGCTCCATGTTAGAAGTATTTATATACACCCTTAACTGCCTGTGTATGGCAACTGGAGGACATCAGCGCAGCAGGGAGAGTAAAGGGATTGCACTGTTTTTCCTTTGGCTGAATACCCCTTTTCAGCACTGGAACATTTTATCTCACAAGTCCTACTGTGGATGGGAAACAGCCACAGCCACATGCAACTGCTGTTGGCTAAAGAAACCTGTGGCCACTGCTGTGCAAGTGCCAATGGGAATGCAAAGAGCAGAAATATTTGTACAGTTCCTTAATTTACCTCCAGTTATGGTATGTCTTCAGTGCAAATAGATTGAAACCCTCCCCTTATAATGTATATAAATTATTTCCTTTTCATAAAGAACTTGTAAATGTGTGGGTTTGAGGTGTTGATTTTTTTTGTCCAAACTGCATTTCGTAATACTAATCTGAAGAGCTACCCTAATAATTTATTACCTGTGAGGGCTGAATTCCCAAAGCACGTTATGTGGAAAGGATCCTACTGACTGCTATTTCAAAGGAGTGTGGGATTTGGGATTAAAGATTCTCATTATCAAAACCGACAAATTATTTTAATTATTAACATCAATCAAGTCTCCACAAGGCATAAGCCTTAATAGTTGTTTTTCAAAACTTCTTTTTTAACATTTCTATTTGCTTTAAAATGTTCACTGTTGGATAAGACAACATACTCTGATATATGCAATCCTGTTAATTGGATTCCCCCCTCAAAAGGCAGAAGTCTCTGATCGTCTTAGCAATGGCAACCAGGAAGCTGATTTGATAACTACAGTAACTCGTCTTGTTCAAACAAATGTCTGGTTTTATTTTAATTCCAGGTAAGTACACCTGGTTAAAGGTATAGGAACAGCTCATACCCTCTGAGGCACGATGCTATTCAATTCAGGACTACAAAGAAAAACAAATAGCAGAACCTCAGGGAAAGCCACTGTGAAGAGAGACTGTATCAGACAAGGGCATCCTGGCTGTTTAAGTAGTAAGAGCTGGTAAGTCGAGCAAGGCAACATCTTAGCCCAGAGCTCCAGTCCATGTAGATCTATAATGCCACAGCCATGAGCAAAACACAGCCAGTACAAGAAAACCTTGAAGCAAAAGCCCAAAGGAGACAAATTTATCACTCATCAACCCAAAGCACCACAGAGCAAATGACAACGGCAAGGAAGCAAGCAGTAAAGAGGTTTCCTTGTGGGCAAGTATAGTCAAGGCAAAAACTGATTCTTCCCACACAAGTGGAAAGAAACAGAAGGAAAATGATGCATCAAACCAATAGCTCATAGCTCAGCTCGCCTGCTACAGATGGACACGATACCCCAGGGCTGACACCAAACACAAGGCGTGGAGACAGCCCTCAGTACTCTTCCTTTTGTCCCTGGATGCTAGCAGGGCCACCATACACACACTGCTTCACCACTTGGCACTCCTAGGCACAATGCCACTAATGTAAATAGGAGACAGTAGTGAAGGTGAGAGATGCATCATTAACTTATGTTGTTCCCCTCTGTCAGAAGGGAGGGAGCAGCAAAGGGATCTTGCCCATCCTTTGCAAGCACCTTCACCCTGCAGAGCCCAGCCAGCAACTTACTATGTCCTTCTCTATCCAAAAATATGAATTACAGTTTATCATAAAATCTGCAACAGCTGGACAGTGGATGCACTGGGCGCCAAAACACTGCTTAATTTATTTCTGTAACAACACAAAATCTTGACATAAAAAGGGACTGTGAAATGCTTCCAAAATGATCTTGTTTTCTGCTAAGACTGCTAAATCTTTCCTGCCTTCCAAAAAACATCTGGGAGACAGAAAAAAAATATATTTAGTTATAACACTCAAACATGAAAAAAGTTCATAAATTTGCTTCCTATTGAGCAAAACCCAGAATCTCAGAAGCTTTGTCTACTGCAGCAAATTTACCCACTGCTGATAAAGCAGTTACAACTGATGCTGAACTCAGTTTAACTTCAAGCGTAGCCAAGGGTAAACTGTCTTTCCATATCATTTCCTGAATTCAACTGAATTCAACAGCAGGTAAATGTGTCAGTTCTTAACTGAACACCTAAATAGGAATGTAGAACCCTAATTTTAGACTGCTAGCTTTGCACATTTCAGTTTGAACCACCACCTGTTCTGTAATGCTGTCAAACTTAGAAAAACATTACTGCAGTCAGACTTTCAGAAATTCTGCTGTGGATATGCAGGGGCAGCCCATCAGTAAAAACCAAAGGAACTGTGAAGCATTATCAGATATTCTACTGATTTGCTTTAGCTCTACTAAAAACCAAAATCTTCCATGATTTGATTTACATTTCCAAAATATTTTTCTTTCTGACTTGAGACCTGAGAAGGGAAAGAAACACTGTGAATATTTTATAAAACAGTAGCAAAATGAAAACAGGTAAAATTCAGACTGGATTCTGGATGAATAGACCTTGGTTACATCAGTTACAACAACCTACTGCAGGGCATAAAGCTCCGAGTATTTTTATTCGCTGTTGTACTTTTCTATCAGACTCTGTAAAGTACAAGAAGTAGGTTTCCAGGTGTAATTCCAGCTGTTAAGAAGGCAAAAGGAACATATATAATTATTTCACTCAAGCCATTCTGACTGCCGGAGAAGCTGTAAGTTCAGATGTCATGCTGCTCACCATGCACCATGTGTCTGTGGTGGCTGAGGACTCATCAAGGGCTCTCATCAAGGGCAAGGAAGCTCTCATTTAAAAGCACAGAAAGCAGAATGCAAAATCCTATTATTCAGAAAGGTCAAGCACAACTGATACATTAGCTGCCTGCTGCTACTGATCCTGAAAGCGTACTGCAAGTACTTCACAGTGACCACTGCTCTGTAAACAATTACATTTGTTCTGCTTAAAAACCCATAAATTGTATATATTGCTCTAAAACATTTGCAGCAACTTGTCTGCCAAAAGATTTCCTAGTTACCTTTCTAGTTACCATGTGCCCTATTGCTGTGCATTCCTTACATGTATAAATAAGAAACACTTTCATTGTGAACTTTGGGATATTTCTTCCCTACTGTATTTTTCAACAGCAAATTTATATACAATAAAAGGATAGGATGTTTGATGATTGTTGACTAGCATCCACAGTTGTGCACCAGGGATTTTCTGTACATATCAGATACAGGTTAACTGAATGAAAACTAAGGAAGCAATCACACCCTCAGCCCACGGAGAAAGGGATGTTTCTTTCAGGTTGCATGTCTTAACTTACAGTAGTCCCACTGTCTACTTACCCCAATCATACAACAGTTTTCCCTCCTTTTGAAGCTGGAAAGAGGTTCAGGCTTCACAGCATGTGCTGAAGACCAGTCAGGCTTTGAGGCAAAACACAGAAATAAGCTCCAAATAATGGGGTAGTGCAAAGGACATGTGCAAATTCCCTTCCTTCTTTCTCCAGCTTGACTGTGTCTGCAAACTGAAGGGAGAAGGATGTAGTCTCCCAAGGGAGTGCTCAAGACTTTCCAGCTTTACTGGCAGAGCTGGTTGGAGGACAAGTGCAGGTGCAGGACAAGTTGAACATGAGTCAGCAGTGTGTCCTTGCAGCCAGTGAAGGCTAACCTCATACTGGGATGCATCAGCAAGGGAGTAGTCTTCATGTTTAGGAAGTGATCCTTCCCTCTGCTTAACATTCATGAGGCAGCTGGAGCTCTTTGTCCAGTGTGCTGAGAATGGAGAGAATCCAGAGAAGGGTCACCAAGATAGTTACAGATCTGGAGCGCATGATGTACAAAGACAGGCTCAGGGATCTGGCTTGGTTCAGCCTAGAAGAAAGGAGCATGGT
>WEIS01031092.1:213-17367 GCA_013389965.1 Todus mexicanus | reverse complement strand
ACATCCTGAAATTAGTTTATTGAATGGTTTTATTTTTCTCTGCTAGCTGTCATTTTTGTTGATGTACTTATGCAAAGGTGATGATCTGATTAAAAGGCTTAACTGCATTTACAAACAATGCAGGTTTTTCTGTAGTTCCAATGGTGTAGTATTTAATTATGTTAAAATGCAACTGCCTTAAATACTGCTTTATAAAACACTATTTCCTTAACTGCTGACAGGTTTTATGTACTGTGTCAAACTGCAGACAAAAACCTGATTCCTGCTCAAAAAAAAATATTGGTGAATAATTACTTTTTATTTAAAGAGAACATTAAAATTCTTCTGCCAACGTTGACCTTAGACAGCCTGCTCACATTATATGGAATTTGATTTTTTTTTTTCCTGAGTTTAAAAAAAATGTATGTAAGTACTCTAGCACTAGAGACTTTGTAACTGACTTTTCCTGCCACTTACAAAGATTTGTGCAATTATGGAAAGAATGCACAATTCAGCCAGGCAATGTCAGACCATTTAAAAAGCATATCACAAACCTGGAATATGTTTCAGTAACTGATAGGTTGTAGGATGCAACGAGCACAAATTCTTACCTGTATGGTCAAAATTACTGAATCATAGAAAACACAGGGTGATTGAACGTTGGCTTTTACTGAAGCCTGTAGCACTTACTAACTGAGTTTACTAGGACAGATTTTTTTGTCCATTATATTTTGTAATCAGAATTCATAGCTATGAACATCAAAAGTGTATAATATGCTGTAATCTCACTGTGTGTTTTCAAGGTAATCACTATTCATAGAATCTGTGGCCAAAGGCACTGTTCTGATCATTTGCTGTGATGTCCTGCATAAAATATCTCAGAATTAGTTCAGTCATAATTAATTCTACTTTAACACACAAGGATAACTATATGAGTAAATCCATGATCCACAGACCCTGGTGGTATCCTGAAGAAATGATGGCCTCATCATGTGTAAATAATTGCAATTACAAAATGCAGACTAAAACCTCATATGAATAATTTTTTGTGTGAGTTAACAACTATATATCATTGACTTTTGACAGGCAAAATCAGAAATTAGTCCACATTATTATAATTTTTCTAATTGTATATTATATTTTTCTGATATATTGGTGCATATGGCAACATTTTAATTTAGTACAACTTCTTTTGCCTAAATGCTAAATATTTATTACATGCCCTCCCACCAAAAAAAAAAAGAATACAACATATCCACAGATATTTTTTTTCCAAAGTACTATCTAGATTTTAAAAAAGGATTAGAAGCAGTGTACTAGATGACCTCTCTCTATTCCTTACCATCCTTTCCATGAAATTTGAAAAAAAAAAAAAAAGGAAAACTCTGAACATACACAGTGCAAGCAGACTGTAGAAAGAATGTAGCTTTATGCCTTAGAATGGAAAACTACAACTTGGTGGCCAGGTGATCGTATAATGTCATATATTTCATATCAATATATGCAAGTTGAGAAACTGATATCAGAATTCTTGAGTTCCAGCTAAGGTGCTGGATAAGTTTGTGTTAATCTGTCAAACCAAGAAAGAGAATCATCCCTGATCAAAGAGTTTAATGGAGCACATTGGGAAGGGTCATGGAAGAAGAATAACCATAACTGGCAAGCACCAGTATTATCCTGTAAACTCTGTGAACACCTAAATGCTGCAAATAGACTTTTTTGTATAGTGCTGATAGCAAATTTACAGTTGAAGTTGGTTTTAAATAGTATTCTTAATTTCCACATTACACTTGTTTTGTTAAAAGTTATTTAATATTCCATGCGGTTTCAGTAAACTAGTTACATGGTAAAATAGGACTACAGAAATGTTTTATAGCTCTGTTACAGTAGATAGAAGAATATTTCAACATTTATGAAAATATGAATTGCAATGATAGGGTGACATTTAAGAAAAAGAAAAATAAATAAACAAAAACCTTCAAACAAAACCGATTGAACCTGTCACTTGCCCTTTTTTTTTTTTTGTTTAATCCCTTTGTAGCAATAGTGACAGTGCAATCTGTCATTACATTGAAATGGCAATTGCAAAGGAATTAAGCCTTGTGGATTAAAATATTGCAAATTATGTTTTCAGTTGTCTTCAGTAAACTGAATAGATGCGCTCAAGTACACTTATAATAAAGAAGCGAAGAAAAAACCCTACCATCTGTCTGTGAAAGCAGAATTTAACCATAGAGTCTTACATGGAATTTTAAAAAAGGCTTTTACAATTTAATGTAAAAGCTTGATGTTTGACTGATTTCATTATTGGCAAATTTTGGGTTAGGATTTTCACTGTAAACAACTTTCTTGTTACATTTCTATCACCTCAATTTGATAGGGAAAAAATCATTACCTACTTCAGTCTAATATTCTATTGTTTGTGTCCCTTATCAAATAAATGAAATATTCAATCTTGAATTAAAAAGTTACATCTTTTCCTATGCAGTCACAATATTTTATGTTCCAGTTCTTGATATGTCTCCAACACTCCTGTGGATAAAATTCCTACTGGATTCTTTCCAAAGTGATTATTTCTTATTCTACTCTTAGCACTTTAAGACTTGAGTCATGGACTTGTCTGTTTTTCATTAATTTAGTGCTGCACTTGGGTGTGATGTAAATGAATTTTCAAAGCATACAGCTAAAAGCAGAAGAATAGTGTCCAGGGAGTAGAAAACAGTGTTTAGATTAGAATAACAACATTGTGCTTTCAAACAGGGATTGTCTCATTCCCTTCTCCCTTGCTGTCTTTTCCCAATCATCCACTTGTCTGTCATATCAGATCTTGTGCCACTCAGACTGCATGGTGAATTCATTCAATTTGTTAACTCAGCAATAAAATACACACTTTTACTGGGTTGCTATTGTGTCGTTTTAGTGAATAGAACATTCTTTGCCATGCAATTTGGTGGTTGCTAAAGGAGGCAAAGTGACAGAATACTCGAGAAGTCTTAGGGATTTGGACTGCACCTTTTTGATGGTGAGATGTTAACTTTTTTAAAGCTGCAACATGAAACTGCCTTTTTGTAGCTTTTATAGCACTGGTATATTTACATTTGAAAATCGATACATGAATCCTCGATAAAATTTACATTAAATCTTCCTCCTTTCATTCAAAGATTTGAAAGTGTATGGTATCATGTGTGAGTCAAAAAAATTCTATGTTCAGTTCTAGTCCTCTGATTCAAAGATTTGAGAAAACAGCAAGTCCTGGACACATTCCAATCAGGGACTGATCTTAGTTTAATTGAGCATCAACCATATGGTGCAGTTCAAAGGTCCAAGAAAAATGTGCTGCTGCTACTTCATTGTTACGCTTTACGTTAGTGTGCTTACTGTCGGAGAAACATTTCCTTTCCTGCCACTTTCTGTTCATGTGTCAACCTAGCACTTCTCCGAAAAAAATACACCTAATACCTAAATACATACAATCTTCAGCAAGCTTCTCCAAATCGTGTAATTTGAGGCAAATTAAGAAGTTTAAAAGTAGTCACTAATGATATTCTCCAAAAATATACCAAGTTGTAATCATAATGGTTTTAAAATCATTATATTACCTGGAATTTTTTTTTTCAGAGTGTCATGCTTGTCTTTGTGGAAGTAATGTTATAACTTTGTATGAAAGTGGTAGCTTGCTGCTTAAATAGCATTCATTATTTATAGGAATGTTTTGTGGAGATTATGTTTTCTGCAGTAATATAGCACTTTAGTGAAGTCATTCAGACAACTTTGATGACAGTTTAGTACAGCATCATGAATTCACCACTGAGGCTGAACTAATTAACATTTAGTCCATTTTTTTCCCCTGTTGCATTCTGCTTTTTAAAATAAATTAATTCTGTTCATGCTTAATAAGATGCATTAGCTTAGAACTGTGTTATTCAAATCTGATTAGAACAGACTTCTCAGAATTCAGAGTCCTTTCTGTATACACTTGTAAAATCCAGGTACAAATATTCACCTTGCAGAATACTCACTTTGCACTGATCTGGTCACCTAATAACCTGTGGTGAGTTAACCCTGGCTAAGTGCCAGGTACCCACCAAGTTGCTCTATCACTCTTCCCCCACCACTACACACACCTCCCTCAACACAATAAAGGGGAAGAGAAAAAGATGGAATCAACTCGCAGGATATGACAAAGGCAGTTTAATAAGAAAATTAGAAAGCAAAGCCATGCACACGAAGCCAACAAAGGAAGATATATATATATATCTTTTTTAAATCAATACTTCCCATAGCAGGCAATGTTCGGCTTCTCCTAGGAAGCAGGGTTCTGATACACGTAGCAGTTGCTCAGGGGACAAACGTCTTCTGCCATGAATACCCCCCCTCCTCCACTTCTCCTCAAGCTTTTATACCTGAGCTGACATCAGATGGTATGGAATAGTTCTTTGAACAATTTGGGTCAGCTGTCCTGACTGTGTCCCCTCCCAAGATCTTGTCCACTGCATCCCCTTGCTGCTGTGCCAGCCCTGCTCAGCAGCAGTCACAACACTGGTTTCTTATCAAGCTATGGGGACACTAACTCGATTTAGGATGTAGCAACTTGAGATCTGGAGGAAGGGAGAATTGATACAACCTTGAGCTAGCAAGCATAGCTGCATTGAGGAGGAGGCCCATGAGGTCATCCTAATCTTGTAGAGCAGATATCAAGACTTCTGAGGCCGGGCTCTCTCCCATGGTCCTGCTCGGCACAAAGCGGCCTTTGAGCTGAGGGGAGCGGGGAGGGCATCTGCCCGCCCAAAGGTGAAAAAGACACTCCGAGGAAGACTTCAGGCCTTCATCAGAAGACCACCAGAGGGGACCCGAAGACCACTACCACATTTAACTGCGCGTGCGATGTAGGGGTGAAGATTATGTTAATGAATTCTTAGAATTTAATGCATATGTATGTGAATTCTGGGAAATGTTATGAATATGAATATAACAGTTTGATAAATAGAGATCTAGTGCTTTAGATTGTGTGCATGTTAGGAGGAGCTATCCCCCATGCTACCCGACGCCGCAATAAAGAATGCCTGCTTAATAACACTTAGTTGTTATTGAGTTTTCTCCGTTTCAAACTCCTGCCCAGCCAAACCCAATACATAACCAGATCACTTACATAGCCTAACACATGATCAAATGTCTCCAGTATCTGTTGTCAAGTAATAGCATCTTTGTTTCCTGATCTAGAGTCATTAGGGTGAGATAAATTTTTGCATGTGTAGACTGCACTCTGTCATTGCAGGATTATTCTTCATAGAATAATAATAGCACTATGTGCAGTCTTGCTTTCAAAATCTATAGTTATGATCTGTACAACACGTTCAGACTTCACTAGAAGTTGTGAGGCAGCTTTTCATACAAGATACTCAGCAGTGGAGAATGGCTTCTACACGTTGCAAGTGCATAATGCCATCAGTTCTTCATCAGGCATAACCTCGCTATAGAAAATTGAATACCAAGGAAAAAATGCCAAGGGAAGATTAACATTGAAGTTGTGTAACACCTTGCAGTAAGAACAAGGTAAAAATATCAAAATACAAGATCTTTCTTTTGCTTTGAGCCTCAACAGAGAGTGGGATAATATTCATGCCTGTTAGGGTTTTGCAGTTATCTTTGTAATAGTGCTGGGTATGGTTATGGTGACACTTCTACATAGAAAACTGATGGAACATTGGCTTTAAGGCCACCATCATTTGCATATTATGCAGTCAGTGGAAGAAAATATGCTTCCTATAAATTTGGCAAAAGAGTTGGGGGAGATAAAGCTCTAGTATTTTTCACCATTCTGAATTGAATTCTTAGTCACAACAACAGTCTTAGTATCTGTAGCCTAGACAACTGCGGATTCTTCAGTATAAACTTATTGCCCTTCCATAAATGGAATAGGATGTAGCAGGTAAGAAAGCTGTTTTGGATGGAAATTATGTCAAGTATCTATTTTGAATGGGACTTTAAGAAGGTTTAGCTGGATTAAGCAAAGGCAAAAAACTTCTTTGTTGATTCTTCAGACTTTCAGAGTGGCTTTATTTTTCTGGATTGATGTTTATTTGTTCTGTGCAGGATAAACACGGCTTAAGTTTTGACAATTCTCTCAGTTCATGATAAATTGTGTTTCTGTTGCTGATCATACCTGTTAGTGAAATGTATATTTGTGTTATTCTGTTTGATAAAGACCAGTGAAGCGCAAATGTCTCCTGAAGAGAAGCTTCCACTTATAGTATATATTATTTCTGCCTGAGCAGCAGGGGCATTTTCCAACTCTGCAAATTCCACATTCAATCCTATGCAGGATGCAGAAGAAATTAAAGTCACTAGAGAACTTGCTGCCTGATTGCCAGTGAAATTACTGCTTTCTTAAAAATCATTTAAAGGAAATTCATTAGTAGTGTAGCTCACTCAATATCTGCTGTATTTGCTTTCTGAATGCATCTATGTGGTAACTGTTGCTGTTGTGGGAAGCTGTAAGATAACTCAAAGAGATCGTTTGAGGATTTCAGTCAAATAATTGACCAAAAGTGTAATTCAAATAACCATTGTTACTATTTAGAGAGATGTAAACTAATATGAGGAAGGGCATCAGATAAATACTCCAGGATTTGAATCCTAGTGATATTAGTGATGTGACAATTCTCTGCTACCTGCTTGAGATTTTTCTGCTGTCCCTTCATGGGGGAAAACCAGGAATTGTTCCACTACTGTCAGTATAGATCTTGAAATTCTCCAGAGTTCTGATACAGATTTGTGGTCCTCTTTTCAGCCTCACTAATGTCTTAATACCCTCACAACCTTTCTATCACTTGTCTTCTCAGAATGATGTTGGAGTGTTTTCCCACAAACTCCTTTTACTTACTTCAACAAGAATATACCAAACGAACAATGTGTTCATGCTTCCTGGTTTTACAAAAACATGGTCCATTGATACTGCAACATACTACAATACAGCCTACTTACACTACAGTCTTTCTCTGGAGATCTGACTGACATGTTTATAAGTCTAGATCTTGAAAGTGTGTTTTACAAGTGAGATTTCCGTATGACTTTGGATGCAGTATGTATGCATCTAATCCTATATTACTTCTCTAAAGGTACAGTTCTAAAATAAAATCTCTACAAGTACCAAGAGAAACTGATAATTGCTTTTATCATCATGATTCAAGTCAAACTCAGTGATCTTTACGCATATTTCAGTAAGTCTTTGGAAGCACTCTCTGGAAATCTGCAGCAGATATCATTTTCTGCACCTAAGAACTAGTTCCAAAATTTCATAAAAAGTTATTGGTAGGAGATTGCTTTAATATTTGCAATAAGTATACTTGTCATTAATGATTTAAATTTTTCTAAATCAAACCCTAGCCATGTGTTTATTTGCTATATGTATTCATGTTCCCCTGGGTCCCAGACCAGAAGGCCAACTCAGGCAAGTGCTCAGAAGAATCCATGGGAGTTTTGCCAGATAAGGGTCTACAGATCTGAGCTCTAACAAAAGTAGCCCAGATGGCCTAGTGCAATAGATCTCTTCTCTGTAAACCAGAAGAGACTGCTTGACTGTCTAGATGGATAAATGCCTGCCCTGACATCAGATAGTATCAGATGGTGACAGCTCCTAAGGGCCCATAGATTCTTCTGCAGGTGGCTGGAGCAGCAAAGCCCAGGCACACTTTCCCCCCCTGTGCCCTCTCCATGCCTTCTCCACCTCCAATGGGGTGGACAACTCCACAGTTACTCAGAGATGCTTTTATATCAAAAAAATCCCCAACTCGAGAGCTGCAGATGATTTTCACTCTCATTAAGTCTTTCGTGAGGCACAAAAAAGAGGTGGGACAGGCCAAAGAGTATGTCCTGCAGATTTTGGAACCTAGGGTGATTCTTTCAATCAATGCTTTAACCTGCTCCACAGTAATCTGTCCAGAAGCCTTGAGAATCATTACATTTTCATCCCACATGAATATTCTCCCAGTTTATCATTTTAGCCTTTTTATTGCTGCGCTTTTTAATCGTCATGGCAAAGAAACTCTTATTTTGGATATTTGGATTGGCTTCTTGTCTTGCAGAGAACTGAATTGCGGGGGAAATAGGAAATCTTCATACAATATAGAACAACATTTCTTGTCTTTTAAACACTTCTAGCTGTTGCATAGGAAAGTTACCCTCTCAAAGGGCATTGTTCTTCACACACTCAGCTGCTGATCACATAGTGCTAGGTGATGACCTTCAGTAATGATTCACCAAGTCCTTAGTTTGCTCTAAATGTGAACCAAAAGGAACAGCAGAGAGATGCAATACTGGAATACTGCTTTACTTTTCTTACTGTTTGCTGGAAAGTTGTATTTTGCCTTCTCTGTACTTGTCTCAAGTATTTGTGTGGGAATTAAGTAATACTGACAGGTAAAATGCATATTGCATTTTAATATTAATGTCTATTGAATTATATTACGTATATGTCCTCTTCTTCTAAATTACCTATGTCCAAAGTTAGAACAGCTGAAAATCCCTTTTACAGAGGGTGCATCCTTATGTCAGTAGGTCACAGGTTTCTCATTGTATACAGAACTTTAAGGGCATTAATTAGACATTTTGGATATTTTTTACATTTCACAGGTTTTTTTACTAAATAATTTCTGGGGATGACTGAAAATTGTTTTCTTCTCCCATGAGACCTCTTTCCAAGAAGATAAAACAAACATTCATTGGAAGTTTTAGTATTTTAGCTCCTTTTACGTCCTAGTCTCCAGGTGAGAGTAATGTAATTTTTCCAGTTTTCACCCAATAATAGCTTTGCATCAGATACATTGTAACTTAACTTAAAAAGGATATTTCGCAGTCTGGAAAAACTGTTGCCATGTGTTATGCACTGCACATCTCTTACAGAATGTTACCAGAGCCCTAGCACAAATAGTAGGAATACCCACTTCGGCAAAGCTGATTTTGTATGAATTTCTGTCATGTTGATTTATTTCTTATTAACTATTTTGCAAAGGAGAGATGAAATGAATCCAGGTGTCCGTGGGGAAGCAGTAGAGTTGGAAAGAGGAGAAAAGACAACTGTTTGCTCCAGAAAAGCAGGCTGGTTTTCTCTTCTTTTATCTCTTGAAGGTTAACTACTTATTGCCTTGGTGGATGGCTCTGAAAAGTTAACCTCTTCCTTTTTAGCATAATATCAGTAGATGTGTAAGCTCTCATGAAGACAGAAGTAGCAATTCCTCTGTGAAATGTGTTTATTTTCTAGCGTGCACCCAACCTTATTCAGTTACAGACAGAGTTACATCTGGTAAAAATAGAAAAGAGTCCTAAATCATACTAAAGACACAGGAACTGTTGTGCACAGTGCATCACATACCATGTGAATATATCATAAGTATAAGCATAGGAATCAACAGGTTTGTAATTACTGGAAAGCAGTAGTGCTGAATTTCTACAAATACTTTATATTTTAATGTTGTGATTGCTGCCATTTAAGTCTGGGAGAAAGTCAAGGGGATTTAAAGATCTATATGAATTAACATTTTTGCTCAATGAAAATAGGATTTTTCTAGCATAAGCACAAGGACATTCTCAAAATCCATTCTGAGGGAAGGAAACATGAAAATCCATTGTACGATTTAAGTAGCTTTTAATATGACAGATGAGAAGACTTAAAGACAGGTTGCACTCTGTGTCACACTGTCAAAGGGCTTCTACAGTTTGCAAATCCACTGAGAATAATTTATTAGCTAATGGTTTTCATCTTCTCAGTGTCTCATCATCATATAAATGTCATGATAACCAAAACCAGAGCACAAATAATTACAAATGTTATGAAACTCCTGACATTATACATATTTTTCTCTCTTTTCATCTTGTTTCAGAAAGTAAAATAGGCATTATTTTACAAGAGAAGGTCAACTAAGCTGGTGAAGGGCCTGGAGAATGAGTCCTATGAGGAACAACTGAGGGAAGTGGGGATATTTAGTCTGCAAAAAAAGGAGGCTGAGGGGAGGCCATATTGCCCTCTACAGCTGTCTGAAAGGACATTATACAGAGGTAGGCGCTGGTCTCTTCTCACAAGTAACTAGTGATAGAACAAGAGGGAATGGCCACAAGCTGCAAGAGGGAACATTTACACTTGACATTAGGAAAAATATTTCACAGAAAGGGTTGTCAGGCATTGGAACAGGCTGCGCAGGGAGGTGGTTGAGTCGCCATTCCTGGCGGTGTTTAAAAGCCATATAGATGTGGTGCTTGGGGACATGGTGTAGTGACGGACTTGGTAGAGTAGGGTAAATGGTTGGACTTGATCTTAACGGTCTTTTCTAACCTAGATAATTCTATGATTCTATAGTATCAGAGTTGAGTAAAGGTACTGCTGAAGGGATGTATCTAAGAATGCCCAGATCACCAGTAACCTGTATATGATCATCTAGATCTGAGCCTTTCACGTAAAGCTAAAGAGACTTTTTTGCAGTGATACATCAAGAGTAGTACTCTCTTAAGTATAAGGACTTGGAGAAAGTTTGTATCAGAGTGGCCAGTTGTACCCACGTGCACACTAAAGTTTGGTTAAACTACATGGTAAGCTTCAATAGGTGTGCAATGCACAGAAAAGAACCAAAATTAAGTTTTAAAGCTTCACATAGATGGAAGAGTGTTGGTGACTTTCATGGCTTGATCTGCTTTGGAATACAGCCACATGTGCTCATATCTGGAGCAGTTTGCCTAGCATTGTATAGAAGGGCCAAAGAGCGAATTCACTCCTTCTATTGAAGCCCAAGATAAAAGTGCCATACAGGAATGATTTCATGCCTAGGGCCTTCAGAGCACACTATAAGCCACACAAAATTAACCTTCTATTTTGATGTACATGAATTTAATATAGTTGTCAGCTGCTGATTTTAAAGAAACAGTGTCTACAAAAATCCCTCTAGTTGCCTATGAATTGGTAGATATATATATATATAATTTAGAAAAAGGATGTAGAATACAAAGTAGAACTGATGAGCTCTTTGCAGAGCTGATGGCTCCTAACTGCTTTCAACAGACAGGATAACTGGAACTAAGAAAAAGATAAAGGCTGGCTCGTGTTCACGTTGATGACACTGATAACTGTCAGTGCTAATAACTGTATGTGAATTAAAAAAAGAAATTCGCAGTTCAAAGCACCATTTCAGCGGTGCTCTCATGAACAGCGGTGAAAATGTAGCGGCTGCAGGACCATTTACCCCCGGATCTGCACGGGAAGGGCTTCTCACCAATCTGATCGGAGCTACCGATTTTAGGTGCAGGAACCAGGACTATCCGGGCGGTTCTCGGCGGGACCGGGCTCTCCCGCAGGGCGCCGCACTTCGCTCCCGGGGGGCCCGGGCAGCTGCGGCCTGGCGCGGTGCGGGCAGGATCCCCATGATTTCCGCAGCGTCCTCCGCTGGCAGGGCGGCCTCATTCTTCTGCCTTGCTTTCACCGCGGGCGAGGCGCGCCGGGCAGCTTTGTTCGCGGCTGCCCGCGGAGAACTACCCGCCCCTGGCGCCGCCCACGCCTGTGGGGCTGCGGCCTCAGTCCCGGCCCGACTTCCCCCACCCTCCTACAGCCGTGCCTTCTGATAATCGAGAGGAAGATGCCGTTGCGGAGGTGGAGGCCGGCGAAAGGGCCGNGCAGGTGCGCTCCCCCCCAACCCCCCGCGGTACCGCCGAGGTTTTGCGGGGCCCAGCCGAGCGGGCCGGGGCGCCGCCGCCCCCGCGCCCTGCGCCGCTCCGGCTCCCGCCTCACCTGCCCTGTCGTGGGGGAGGCTCGGGCGACGAGTTGCCGCGGATCCCCGCAGGGTTCCTTCTGGCTTTATTTTAACCGCTTTTGGGCTATTTAATTAGTACTCGTTTCCTGCCTGGAGGATGTATTAAGCATTTTCTGCGCCGCATATATTTCCTCCGGTCTTTTTTTTTTTTTCTCGCCATTTAATGTATTTATGTATAAGGCTGTTCTCCAGATCTTACATATCAGTATCGGTGGGGGGGAAGAAAGATCACTGCAGATTTTAAGCATCTTGTTTTCGAAAGAGTGGGGTTTAATATGTGTTTCTATTCTTGTGTGCATGAGATGCAGCATAATGGCAGTTGGGGGAAAAATAAGATTGTGTTCATGTTCACACCATTCGGTGGATTGTTTTTTCGTATTGAGATCTTTTTCTCAGTCCACTTGCTTTTTTTTCTTAACCTTTTCTATGCATGTCACTACAAACCATGTGGGTATTTTAAAAAAATAAAATAATTTTTTGAGCTGTATGATGTCAAAATACAGGGAGTGTGGTGTATGTAGATAGTAAGAATTACATCATTTATTTTCTCATTTTGTTGCTGGATGTGTGTCAGGGGCATGGAGACAGTATTTATAACTTTTTTTTTTTTTTGGTATTCTTTTGTTCTGGGATGCTGTATGAGGGAGTTCTTGCACTACACTACACTGCATTGGAATGTTTGTAAGAGATTTGGCCCTGAATCCCTCCTGTCGCCGTTATCCCAACAGGGCCTTACCTTGCTTTGCTTCATAAATATCCAGGACTGCTTCCTGTATGCTTAAAAACTTTTGTAGAATTTTTTTTCTTCTTCCCCGAATGATTACATTTTTTTTTATTCTTTAGAAAAAAGTGAAATCATTGTAAGTATTTCAGTAGTAATTTTTCATAGGACTAAGGAACAGAAAGAAATCTATGTCATGGATGGACAAAAAAATCCTATTTTAAATATGTAGGTGAGCAGATTGCCCATTGATTGAAAATGCAATGTAAATATGTGTCTAACATTAAGTAGTGTGTTCAAAACCCCTTGTTTGAGACCATATCCAATGATATTGCCTTGTTGTGGGATTCCAGTGTTGTGGGGTGCTCTGAGTNGTGGGCGCGAAGGGGCCGCTGCCACTGCCGCAAGGACGGGGTGACTCCGGCCGCCGCCCGGTTCCGCAGCGGCGCGGCACGGCACGGCGTGGGAGCCGCCCTTCCTCGGCGTCCGCCNATATGTGTTTCTATTCTTGTGTGCATGAGATGCAGCATAATGGCAGTTGGGGGAAAAATAAGATTGTGTTCATGTTCACACCATTCGGTGGATTGTTTTTTCGTATTGAGATCTTTTTCTCAGTCCACTTGCTTTTTTTTCTTAACCTTTTCTATGCATGTCACTACAAACCATGTGGGTATTTTAAAAAAATAAAATAATTTTTTGAGCTGTATGATGTCAAAATACAGGGAGTGTGGTGTATGTAGATAGTAAGAATTACATCATTTATTTTCTCATTTTGTTGCTGGATGTGTGTCAGGAGCATGGAGACAGTATTTATAACTTTTTTTTTTTTTTGGTATTCTTTTGTTCTGGGATGCTGTATGAGGGAGTTCTTGCACTACACTACACTGCATTGGAATGTTTGTAAGAGATTTGGCCCTGAATCCCTCCTGTCGCCGTTATCCCAACAGGGCCTTACCTTGCTTTGCTTCATAAATATCCAGGACTGCTTCCTGTATGCTTAAAAACTTTTGTAGAATTTTTTTTCTTCTTCCCCGAATGATTACATTTTTTTTTATTCTTTAGAAAAAAGTGAAATCATTGTAAGTATTTCAGTAGTAATTTTTCATAGGACTAAGGAACAGAAAGAAATCTATGTCATGGATGGACAAAAAAATCCTATTTTAAATATGTAGGTGAGCAGATTGCCCATTGATTGAAAATGCAATGTAAATATGTGTCTAACATTAAGTAGTGTGTTCAAAACCCCTTGTTTGAGACCATATCCAATGATATTGCCTTGTTGTGGGATTCCAGTGTTGTGGGGTGCTCTGAGTAGCTGAGCCTAATTTAGCTTGATCCTGCTGTCATTGTGCATAGCATGGTCATAGCCTTTGTCTTCACGCTGTTGCTGATCTTTTGGTTATATTATAAAGGAGAGAGGCTGGAGTGAAGTTACTCACCAGTAGGAAGAGTATTAATTTAGTTGCCCAACAGATGGGTATTTTCCTTTCATGTTGGAGTACTTACATAGAAGAGATGTACTTTTGCAACCTTGCAAGTATGTGTTTTAACACTTTGAAGCTAATGGTGGTGTATGAAGTGTTATCTAATCATATTATGGCCCTTTGCAAGATGAGAATGGGATTATTATTGTTACAAATTATTTTGATATTTGAGTTTAGTATCTAAGAAAAGTTCTACATAATTTCCACTGAAATTGGAGTAAACTGTGCATAGTTTATACTAACAGTAGTACAGGGCCTCTGTGATGCTCCTCTATAGCAGCTTGTTTGTGATCGGTTCAAATATCAGTGATACTGAAGAAAAGCTTGAAAATGCCCATTTCCCTGGCAATAAGGTGATAAAAATTTATGTAGCATGGGCATGTGTTACAAGGGCACCTCTTCATGGGGTGAGATGCCAAGTAGGATGTGATCTTAAAATACTGTAGTACTTGTAGAAGAGTTCAAGTAACACTTTTTAATTTTTTAGTATTTTTTTACAGATGTGTTAAACAGACTGCCCAGAGAGGTTATGGAGTCTCCTTCTCCAGAGACATTCAGAACCTGCCTGGATGCGTTCCTATGTGAACTAATCTAGGTGATCCTACTCTGGCAGAGGGGTTGGACTAGATGATCTTTCGAGGTCCCTTCCAACCCCTAACATTTTGTGATTCTATGATCAGTGTCTGAAACCTGTGCCTTAAAAATTTCTTAAAATTGATTACATACTTGGTGAAAGTAACACAGTAGTTGTGTGCTCTCTTCTGAGCATTTTGACGAATCTTATGAGTAGTCACGTTAAAAGACTACAGTCAGTTTGTGAGTTCTTATTGGCAGTGTAAGCCCTGGACTGTTAGTTGGAGATGTAGTCACTTATGTTACAAGTCTATGTGTTTCCGTCATCCCTTCTAACTCCTAGGGATTCTATTATTTGTTTTGATAATATTGGTGTTAGGTTTACAAGTTGTGCTAACAGAATGCGCGAATTCAGATTTTGAGGCAAATAATTAGCCTTCACATCTCTTCACATCTTACTTGTTGAGAACTGTTCCTTCTTCTCATGATACCTTGTAGTACTGAGGAGAAAATCAAGTGACTGAGGTTAAATCTGATTTGGATGTAGACAGTTATTGCTACTATCTTGATTGTGCCTATGTTTTGTGTTAGGTTACATTTACACAGTTTTGCGTCACAACTGGTGTTTTTTTTTTTAATGATTGTGGAGGACTGATATGCTGACACCAGTTGCTTAATGAATAATGCTACTTGTATTTAATATTTTTTCAGTAAATTTGCCCTGAAGTATGCAGTTTTGAAAAAAAAAAAAAAGATAACTACATTTGAAAGATAGTTTTGAAAGATGAAAAATTTGAAAGAGGCTCTTTTCTTTGAAGGTTTGTCATTGACCTTTCTCTGTGGCACAATTGTCGCTTGTGTGTGTTCTAGAGAAGCAGCAGTAATTGAAATGAATTTGAAATTGAAATGTGAATCCAGCATTATTTGTCCAGAAGACCCAATTAGTACAGTCAAGTCAAACTTAATGGTTGAAAGAGTGTACTATTTGTCCTTTAGAATTAAGGATATATCTCAAAGTAGATGATTGATGGGTTGTTTGAGTTGTTTGCTTTTGGGGATGTTAAGGAGTCATTGTGACATAGTTAATAATTTGGGGTTTTGTTCTTTGTATTAGCACTGGAGATGAAAAAATCTTGAAAATAAAGAGTAGTATGTTGAGCTGTTGAACTGGTGTTTCTTGATGCTGGCATACAAGTAATCATGAGATCAGCAGGCAGACATGTTCAGATAGTATTTTAATACAGATTTCTTAAGGTGCATGCCTCTGTTCATTTGTGAAGCTGTTTATACACAGATATAATTGGACTTGTGGACTTTTAGTCATAAGAACTTTAATAACATTGTCAATATGTCTATATCCCTTGTATTGACCACCAGAGAAGGATAATTATGTTACAAAAATCAACATTTCAATACTAAGCCCACCTAAATATTGCAAGGAGGACAGTCAAATGTGTTTTGTTAAGTGCTATGGTGGCTAGGATCCATTGACTAGGATCCACTAGAAATAATCAGATTAAAAGTTTTGGTGCTTGACAAATACAATGTCATTAGTTTAAAAATTCCCTGAAGGCTAGTATTGTAATTAGATGAGCTCAAAGTGTGCAACAGTAAAATTAATTTTCTTCCAGGAATGACCAGCAGCATCTTTGAAAAAGAAAACATTGACTGATCCTTGTCAGATAAACTAACCACAGTAAGAAATAAGAGTTTGCCAGGCATCAATGTGACAGATGAAGCCACAGCACCTTATGGTGAGTGGAATGTATCAGTTGCAGCCTGGTGGGAAGCAGTGACATCTGTGAGGATCCTGCTGAAAGAAACCTCAGATGTGATCATTCACGAGGAACCCTGTATCGTATTGTGAGAGAAGAGCATTTAGCATGCGTGATATGCTGCATGGCTTCAGAATCTGTTTCCTGGCCCGTTCTGTGTGCAAGTGCAGACGTAGTCGTAAAGATTCTGCTGCATATTTTTGGATAAGAAAAAGCTCCAACTACATGTTGTTTACCTAAACAAGAACCCACTGTCATTTATGAGAAAACAGCACTTAAGGAAGTATATTGTATGTTGTTGTTTCATATTTGTGTTTCCGTATTAAAAAAGCCAACCACCATATATATACACACATTATTTCATATATCAAACTTCTTATGTTTTGAACAAAGCCATGTTGAGTGATATTCAGATCTTGCCAAAACACTTGTTAGGGTCTTGTAAGCATGTGTAGCAAAGCATCAGAACTATATTCCTTAATTGAATTTGAGTGGGTGTGTTTTGTTTGTTTACTGTATTGAGGTAAATGTTGTGTTAATTTTGCCTTGTAGTCTCGAAAATACTAATTTCCACCAAGATCTTATGTCTTTTAAAAACTGCCTCACTGTTTTGGAGGAAATCTTTTCTTTTATGGTAAGCTGTTTCATTGCTTCTTAATACTGGTATTGACACTGACTGCAAAGGAATAGGCTTAAGTACTGGATTTCTAACTGAGGTAAGTTAATAGGTAAAAGGCTTAGGCATAGGTACACTACAAAGAAGTCTTTACTTATGTTGAACTTAAGATGTGTTTGCCTCATCATAACAGGCTAAATGACTTAACCGAAAC
>WEIS01031090.1:0-15099 GCA_013389965.1 Todus mexicanus | reverse complement strand
TTATTCTCTGATTCTATGAAAGCGGTCCTGGGAAAATAAAGGAGATGAAAGAACTCGCGAAGAAAGGCGCAGCACGAAGTGATTTCAGACAACCGGTTTTGTGAGAGCTTTAATGGCACAAAATGTTTATAAGCTACAACTTATACATGTACTTGTAAACTGGATAGAATGTTACAAAGTGCTAACTAATGGATGAAGAATGCAGAATCACTTTGGCTCAGGTAACTCCAACATTTCACCAAACGTCAATTAAAAAAAAAAATAAAATAAAATAAAATTGGAATTCTTAACAACCCTCAGCTTTCGCTTTCGAGAACAGTACGGAAAGATGCATTTGCCGCAGTTAAGTCAGCCTGCTGCGCTTTTCATGTGCGAGTTTCTGCATTGCTGTCTTTTTCCTTGATCCTATTTACAAAGATTCTAGGCCAGTTTTCACTGAATGTAAGAAAAAAAAAAATAAAATAAAATCATGAAGCCTGCGTTTTTATTTTGTTTGTTGGTGTTTTTTTTTTCTTTTTTCCAAAACTGTAAACAGGTATAAAGCTTTTTAAACAACGTTTATCTTAACAAAACTTCAACTCTCAATAGTTGAAACCCCCCTTTTTTGTTGTTGTTGTCGTTGTTTTCAAATTGTACAACAATCTGTTGCTGCTCGCCGTAAAACTCAGAGAAGTTGTAGCCTGGGTATCAATAAATACTGCATCGGATCAGAGCAAGCGTCAACAGCCATCACAAAGCCGTTCCTCGCCTAGAGCTTTCCCGATTTTTGCTTCACGGCTCCTTCAAATACAGGAAGCTGGTGTGGATGTGTTAGCTACAAGCTCGCGATATGATTTAGCAGGTAGTCCAAAGGATTACCTTTGAATGTAGAAAAGGGGAATGCGTGTGGTTTGGGGCGGGGGGGCACAAAAAAAGTACTCCCTCCTTACTAAAAAGCTGGTTTTCCACTAGTCCGATTGCCATACAAAACAAGGTGCTGATTTCATTAGACCTGGAAGTGTTTGAGCCTTTCTCTGGTCTCCCCTCAGCTGTTGGGTCTGTAAAATGATGTACTTGAGACTATCGAAAACGCCTTTCGCCACTTCCCTCCTTTCCCTCCCCTAGACCTTGGGGTGAACCCCGATATTTTCCAGGCTTGGAACAAATCGGCGGTTGCAGGCAACTCAAGTGCCACTAGAATTCATAACTACAAGAAAACAAAGCAGATGACTTCGTGAGAAGTTTCTGTTTGCCCTGTAAGAGCGTCCAGAAGCAAAGAATGAAAATAAGGAAGAGTTTAGCGCTGGATTTAGACTTGGCTTTTTTTAAACTTCCCAGGAGCTAACTAAGGTTTCTTTTAAACCAAACCTCGATTGGGGTTTAGCTTCTACGCATCGTTTCGTTTCGAGGTTCTCTGGAACCGAATCTCGATGGGGGTTTAGCTTCTATGCATCAACTGTTTCAAGCGATCGCTGCTAGATCGAAGAAATCAACTTCATCAAGTCTGATGCAAGCAAATAATTCTAAGTAGCTGTTCTCCAAACCGGCTGACTAAATTTGATCACTTTCTACGCGTCAGCCTACTGAAGTTTCTTATTTAAATGAAGTTTTTTTGCTAGTCTTAAAATTAGCATTGGTTCCCTAAATAGTATTAAAGTCTCTATCATATTTTTGTTTGTCTGTTTTTAATATATTCATATATATATATATATGTATAAAAAGTGTCTTCTAGCCTTCAGAGTCACGCTACATGTTCTGAAATCCAATAAGATCTATTCAAGGATGCGGCTGTCCCGACGCTTTGTAACAATTTGGTACTAAAGCTTCACATTTTGAGAAGAAGTATCGCCGAAGGAGGACGAGGCTTAACGTTCCCTAAGAGAAAAGTTCACCAACATCAGTGAGAAGTCTAGCTGACACGAGACACCACGAGCGACTTTCCGATTCCACGGATCCCCAAAGGAGATTGTACAGTAAACAACGAGAGAGAGGAATAGTGAAAAATTCGTTTGCAGAAGACGTTGCAGAGCTTTGCCAACAACTCCTGAACCTTTGCCGCACCTGTGAGATGAGATTGGCCCCCTGAAAGATTTAGAGTCCGACGCTTCGCTTCCTGAAACTGCCGCATCATCGTCACGCTTGGGAATGGTCCCCACGACAAACAGAATCGGATCCTTTGATAGAAAGTCTCCCTACGCCTACGGCTGTCGGGGTTTGCCTTAATTTAAAACTACTTTCGAAAAGGAAAACGTCACGGTTCAAATTTCCCCCTTCAGAAAACAGGTAAGGAAACGAAAAGCTTCTTCACATGCAAAACAATGCAATTATTATTTTTTTTCTTTTCTCTCTAATGTTTTCTAGGCATCAGACAAAGTTTTTTCCTACAAGGAATAAGGAGCTGACTTCATAAAAAAGACAAGATTACAACAATTACCTAATATTAAAAGATGTTGATGGGTTTAGTTCTCCTGCTTTAAAATTGATGCAGTCTTTGCCTCCTGCAAATCGAAGGGTGTTAACGCCAATCCAAGGGGCCGAGTAAATTCCCCCCCCCAGCTGATTTCAATTGGGTTTTATTGCCAGTGATTTCTTTCCCAACCAGCTCGTTTTTTTCCCCAAAAAAAGAAAACCCCCCTTGTTTTCCCTCCAATTTTCTTCCCCAAGAGACTGTCAATTTTATCACCATAATGCAGTCAACACTTACACCACGCACAACTGCAACCGAAGTCAGGTTGCGCTAAGGAGGCAACGGCATCACCGATAAAATTCAAACGTGCTGGTGGCATTTTTGCATTGAGAGAAGCCCTTGCAACATAGCGACAAGTTGTAAACTCCGTTCGGCAACTCTGACGTGTCTTGCAGGCCAAGAGGCAGGGGAACGGGAGGAGAGAGGAGGGGGAAAAGAATGTGGATAGCGAAACACCTCAACAGAGTTCCAACACAATACTGAATTCCAGAGTTAGCGAAAAAACCCGGATATGGGAAGGAAAGGGTGAAGTCGGGGTCATGCTTAAAATGGTCTCGAGTCAAATGTACTAAATGAGACAGTAACACCTTCACAGGGCACGTGGATTTCCAGGTTTCGCACTCCCGTCTTTCAATAAGTGCTGGCTGAAGGTGTGGTCAGTCGTTTTCCAATGTAGATGCTGCAATAAAGAAAAGTATCGTAGTATCACAGAATTGTCAGGGTTGAAAGGGACCTCAAAGCTCAGCTCGTTCCAACCCCCCTGCCACAGCAGGGACACCTCCCACTAGAGCAGGTTGCTGAGAGCCCCAGCCAGCCTGGCCTTAAAGGCTTCCAGGGATGGGGCTTCTCCCATCTCCCTGGGCAACCTGGGCCAGTGTCTCAGCACCCTCCTGGGGAAGAACTTCTTCCTTATGTCTAATCTGCATCTCCCCAGCTCTAGTTTTGTTCCATTCCCCCCAGTCCTACCACTGCCCGACATCCTAAATAGTCCCTCCTTGTATAAGGCATGTGGTATTTCACACTCAGCCCTTCTTCTTTGTCTTTCAAGTAAATCCGGTGAGATTCTTCCAAGGCTTTCCCCTCTTTTCTACAAAATTACTGTAAAATTTCAGAAGAGCCTAGAAGGACTGATGCTACCAGTGGGTTCATTCCCATTCCTAGCTCGTTTGAAACCACCAGTCCAAAAGTTTGTGTTTGTAAAGTACCCGATCCAGGGGATGCTGAAGAGCTGAGCAACACTCCCCGATTATTAAGATAAAACAAAGTATTGCCTGTGAAGGGAGTGAGGGGAGCTTTGCAACCCTGAGCACTGGGGATCTACGCACATGCTGACTTTTAACAGATAAATCCAGGCGAGATTTAATTCGTGGCAGGAATACACGATTTCTGATGTAGTACAAATAAAATATATTCGTTCATATTCTAGTCTCTTGATTTATTTGGCAGTTTACAGGAATTTAAAGAGAAACTCGAACTACACCCCCAGAAGTAAATGTGAAGCTAAAGAGCTAATTGAAAACATACTTCGAGTACGTCTTTGCCCCACATCGCAGAAGAACATAAGATGGATCAACAGAACGTCAGGGTTTAAGCAAGAGGAGAGATTACGTCGGATTACACGGGCAGCGCAAACCCTGCCGAGCAGAGCCACGGCTGAGCTCGTGGGACACATCAAGTCTTTCACAGATCTCTAATAGTATTCAAACCTTGATTTTGAGCAATATCACACAACCCCAGCTCTGGGCATTGAAAATCACAGAGGAGGTGCCACACGCACACAACTTCAGCAGTGTTCTTAGTACAACGTGGGTTTGTACTGGTTCCTAGAAGTTACAGAGGTTTTTCCACCTCTTCTCTTCTTCCTTTCCCTACAATATAACTTGAAGTATTCAAGCAGGCGTGGATAACCAAACGGCACACGTTGTAATCGCAAAGGTTATTTGCGAATTCATGCTAAGGAACTTGGCCTGGTCTGGAAATAAACCCTTTTAATGGCTGCAAAGTGTTAATTGCTGCCAAATTGCCTTGCATTTCACAACGTGCACCACGTCTATCTCCAGTCCTCGCGTTATTCGAGATAAAGCCCTTTCCAGCGGGCGCCTCGACGTCCGAGGCAAAAATGGAACAGCAAAGCCAGATGCAAAAGGCGAAGCGAGAATTCGGTTAATACTTACCCTAGTCCCAAAGCCAAAACGTGAGATATGAAGAGAGATGGAATGAAAACCTTAAGAAATTCTGCAGAGAAAATGCCACCTTTTTTCATCGCTCCGCTTTTTCGCATACTTAAAGACACTGAGCGTTTGGGATGTCTGAAATGAAATTCCCTGAAAGAAGAGGGGGAGGGAAAAATTCAACAAGACTTTTTTTGTTTCTTTCCTTCTTCGTTTTTTTTTTTTCCCTTTTGCACACAAATGCTCTGTAAGAACATTTCTTTTTGGTTTTTTTTTCAACAGTACAAAGAGTTAGAGATCAAAGCGAGAGATCCCTTACGTGGAGTAAGGAAGCCAAGAGAATAATAGGAGGTATTGTGGAGAGACCACTTACACAGACAGGATAGAGACAAAGGGAGCAGGAGCTGAAGAGAGAGGTAGGTCCGAGAGAGGGAATTTCAGGATGTGATTTGTACTGCAAGAGCCTCATTTTTTTTGTTCTGAACAGAGATACAGAAGTCTGCCAGATTTAGCCAGCATCCTCTATTTTAATATAAAGGGCTTTGCATTCAAGGAGCTCAATGTTTTTCCCCTTCCGTGGATGAACATTTACATATTTTACATAGAAAGAAAAAAAGGTATGGAGAATTTAGGAGATTTGCTCAACACTCTTGGGTTCCACAAGCCAAACCTAAATCCCATCAATCCCAGCTCCAAGTACCCAGCTCTCCCAATAATTCTAATTTGGTCAAGAAACCTTGTCATCAGCTCGCTGGGGATTTCTCTTTCTTTCCATAAAAAAGGAAATTCTGTTGCTATTCAGATTTGTGTACTTCCCTGTTTTGCTTCCTGGCAGCTTCCCCAAAGGAAAATCTACCTTTTGCTACGATAATCTTATTTGGAGCACCGGAGTAATTCAGTTGTGACTTAGGATTCCTCTCTCCTTCATCTAAAAGGGTGTTTATGAAACCAAAAGAAGAGTTGAACTCACTTGGGAGGAATGTTTTCAGGTCTACTTGACCAGTCTGACACCCAGTCAGCACTTTTCTTCAAGACTTCCAATTCTTTCTCTCCTTCTACTGCTTCTTCTTCAGACTGAAAATACAGAGGGGACAAGCCTTAAACCACTCGATTAGCTCCTCCTCACCGTGTTAAATCGAGAGCGACAACAACAGCGGGGTAATGATAAGCACCAAATGGTGGCACCTGATAAAGCAGCAAGTGTTCTTGGACTCCTGATTATTCAGGAGAGATTGGATTATGCTAACAGGAGGACTCGCAGAAGTCAGCATACCACAGATTTTATTACTATATCCAGGACTCCCACGTCACTGCAAAGCATTTGTTTACAAACTAACAGGGGGAAAAAAAGAAGGATTCTTTTAATCTTAAATGTAATAAACTGGAATTACACCAAAAATATCCAAGCAAGTTTTTACAAATGGCAAGAACTAAGTTGATGGCGTTTGATTTGAAGCATAGAGAGCGTGGCTAAAGCACAGGAAGAATTCTTTCTCTGAAAGAGTTTTTTCTCTGCAAGAGTTGCCCAGCATTGGCACAGGCTGCCCAGGGAGAGGGTTGAGTCGTCATCCCTTGAAGTGTTTAAAGGGCGTAGAGATGAGGTACTTAAAGATATGTCTTAGGGGTGATAAAGATTAGAGTTAAAGGTTGGACTGGATGATCTTTTAGGTGTTTTCCAACCTAGGTGATACTGTAAAGCCAGCCAAATCGAGTTTCAAAACCAGTAATTTGACTTTAAAGGTGTTATTCGTCACTTTAAATTGATATTATTCACAACTAGCAGCTTCCACCGGCTGCATCCCACTACAACTCTCTTGATGCAGAGATTTACCAGGATATTACTAGCTGCAAATATTACAACACAGGAAAGCAATTAATCAGAAAGACTGGAGACCACCACTGACTTGGGTACAAACTCCTCCTTGGCATCAAAATGATTTCCTGAGCGACCCTTTGTAAAAGTAGATAAACCACTTACAACGTTCAAGTGGGAACCAGCCCAAAACCAGAAGCAATCAAATCTGCCAGTCCCAGAAGTGAGATGGTAGATTTACCCGACAACTTCGTTCAGATCGTTCTGGCTCCACGAGGCAGAACCGCAACGGTCCCGCTATTCAGGGCCAGGTCTTTGACAAAATTAAATGCAAGCTTTCAATTCTTCCAGGACTGTCTTTTTATTTGTACTGCTGAAGACAGCAAATTCTATTAAACGATCAAACGAAGAGTTCAGCATTAGTCTCCTCTCAGTTTGCCTGGCTGAGCTTACTCACGGTCATGTGAGCTGGCTATCTGGAGAGCAATAAAACTGAGCACCCTGAAATCTTGTGGAGAAATACAAACATTTTGATAACGAAACAGGTTTGACACATGGAGTGCAGTTAAATAATAATACGATGGCTACTCCACAGCGTATTTCTCAGCTTTAGAGATGGAGCCTCATTTTTTTTTTCCCCTCACTCCAAGGCTTTTAATCTCTACACGACAAATTTCAATTAATGCAGAGTGTAAAGCTAAATGAAGTTTGCTAACCCTGCACCAGAAAATAATGGTTCTGGAATGTGGTTTAATTTCTGAAAGCTTTATTCTGCAAACAACCCCTTAAAAGAAAAAGATCGTCTCAGAGCTTACTCTACCCCTCAAGTACTCCCAATATTCATCTCTAAGTGATTTATACTCCCAATATTCCTCTCTATAAATACGTGATTTATAAATATCCACACGGTTTAAACCAATTTTTTTTTAAAGGGAACAGATTTTAAAGGTTAATAAAGAAAATACCTGCGAACTGCTGTCTTTACTTGTGTGCATTTCCACATCGAAAGTTATCTGTCCGTCATCTTGAGGTGAAGGGCTAAAGAAAAATGGATTTCATTAGGTCATGTTGGCAAACTACAGAGAATCACCAAAAAGTTAACAAGTGGAAAATTACGTTTAAAAAAACCAAACAAACAAACAAGCAGCACAAATTCTGAGATCTCTCTTTTTCCTGTCAAGTCCAGTGATATAATTTATCACGCTTGACTAAATATAAAGCATACGTACATAACATTACTACTAACCAGACAGCAAAATTAGGTATTTTTTCTACTACAAGAGTATTTTTATCTACTACAAGGCTATTTTTTTGTACTACAAGGCTATTTTTTNTAAATATAAAGCATATGTACATAACATTACTACTAACGAGACAGCAAAATTAGGTATTTTTTCTACTACAAGAGTATTTTTATCTACTACAAGGCTATTTTTTGGTACTACAAGGCTATTTTTTGGTACTACAAGGCTATTTTTTGGTACTACAAGGCTATTTTTTCTACTACAAGGGATTTATGACAACAGGAAATTTAACTGTGGTGTCGATGTGACTCTCCCACTCCTGAACTTCTCAGCTTTTTGTAGCAATGATGTATTTTTCAAGCCAGGTGTCTTACTTGACAGCCAGCAAATAATCCAAGCATTGGAGGCATGATCAACTTCAGCATGAGAAAAAGCTCTACCCCTCCTTCAACAGCTACAGGATAAAAACGGCGCCGAGCCGTGCGTAGGACAGCAAACATTCCTTTACCTGTCACAGTGGGAACTACCTCTTGAGCTACTCTGTCCGGATTCATGCTGGGCATCCAGGAGAATCTTTTCCATGTCTCCATTGTGGATGGAGGAGGAGGAAGGGACGTGTTCCAGGCCTCCGTTTTTCCCGTTGCCGTTATCGTTGCTATTGCCGTTGCCGTTCATCTGTAACTCCACCCAGGAACCTGTCGGGCCAGGGCAGATGTCGTTTCATTAAAAGCAGCGGAACTCTAAACCCCATCTTTGGTTTATCAATTACACACAGAAAAACCCACGAAGGTGGTGAATCCAGATAACATACGCCGCTGCTGCTGGGTGAGAGCTCATAAACACGGACTGCGGTGACACGGGTCCTCCTTTTTTCTCGACAAAAACACCTCTCAAAAGTTCTGGTTTATTGCTACTACCTCTGAGCTCGTCAAATAAAACATCCCCTCTCTCCTCAACTATTAATACTTTACTAGGCCACGTTTCTCTCTGCAGTTTGAAGCCTCAATTATCTGCCTGTCGCTCAATTACACTAATTGCTCCCCTTCCCTGTTCTACTTCCACATTCCTGAGCAAGAATTTTCACCCCTTAGACCCTCCAACACAGGTCCTCTAACTGCAATTTTATCTTCTCCTCCTTCCCAAGGCCCTGGAATCATCCCCTGATTTTTCCACCCATCCCTGAGATCTGACAAAATGGATCACGGCCGCTCCAAACAGCAGCTAAAAAGTTCCTACACTCTGCAGTTAGGTTGAGGGTTTCTGGTTTTAAAAGCCTTCGCTTGTATTTGACGTGCAGATGAACTAAACGCAAACCAGTATTTATCAGGATGTTCATTTGCGACCTGTTTCGATTGGAAAAAACTGGAAACAAACAGGTTTGGGAAATATATTTCATTCAGAACGATCCCATTTCATGGCCTGAGGGGGCAAGATAAACTAGAATCCTACTGCTCTACCTCTCCCAAAGATTTAAATACACCCCTCAGCCAACCAGGCATTTCTGACCGGCCCATTAAGACATAAAACAAGAAGCATTCGATCCTATAGCTGCTTTTTTAGCTGTGATTATGGAGGAGAATCTCTGGCTTTCTCCAAAGCATAGTGTTTTCATTGCGATATTCTTGCCCATCCAGCTAATTAATGATTTCACACTTTTATATTATGGCATCACAACTCCCACGTCATTTAATCCACGTAAGCCAAAAGGGGAGACGCTTTTGGGGCGTTCCACTGGCTTGATTTTTTTTTATTGTCTTCAAAGTTCTGGACATCTTCGTCGAAGTGAAAAGACTCAAGAAGAAAAAGAAAGTTTGACAATACGAACGCGACAGCTGAAGCTACTTTTTAGATGTTGTTTGTCCAAGCTGTAAACTTTAACCCCCATTTTTTTTTTTGCAATGTACCTTAGAGCATCTGTACTTATTTTTGGATAGAAAGGTTTTGGCTCTGGGCACCGTACCGGTGGGGTTGCATGTCAGGAGTTCACCTATTTTCAGCTTGCTTTGGTGAAGCTGCAACCCAGCTTATCCTTCGTAGCGATTAGTAACGACGCCGTTATCCTGGTGAGCAGGGAAGCGTCAGGCTCTTACGAGTCCTGGTAGGTTGCAGCCTGGCTTCCCCAAGCTGTTTTCACAAACAAGGAATTCAGGGTGTGCACAATCCCACGATCTCTACCCAAACTCTGGGGTTTTCAGTGTTAACTGGGGGAAAAGGCAGCCTTTGCTCAGCAGGAGATGCAGAGACGGGGTTATTTCAGCTTTAGGATGATTGCCGGTGCCTGTATTTCTCAATAAAAAGGTCGCAGGAAGGTGGATTTGCCTTGCAGCAACACCTTCGCAGCAAGAGAAACCTGCCGAGAAGAGAGGCTGGAAAGCTTTAAGTTCCCCGCTAACCATTCTGGAGTAGAGAGTATCTACTGGGAGAAGTCTAATGCTCAGGAGTTGCAAAGACACCTTAAAAAATCAGCAGTGAGCAAAGAAAAATGGGAGAAGAGCCGAGGGCAAAGGTGTAAGGGGGTGACACGGAGATCAGGGCAAAAAAAAAAAAAACCCAGCCCAGGTGGAACTGGTTGCTCCAGTCTGCAGCTGCTAAGTACACCTCCGCAGCGCCGGAGATCACGCACAGATCAAATTATTAAGGTTTATCCCGGCCCGACAAAACTTGCTGTGTATCTGCAGCGCGTGGAGGCCGTGGTAGGAGGAACGCTCCCGCGAAACCGTGAGGAAAGAGGCGCGGCGAGAGCGAGCGGCAGCCGACATGCCGAGCGGCACGTTCTCCAGCTGACCTCACTACAGCTCGTGAGTCAAAACTCAGGCAGGGAAGCGTAACCTGCCATCAAGCTAAAGCCACGCTCCGAGCTCCCGCCGCCCGTCACAACCGGTTTGGGAGAGGGAGCTGGAGTGTCCCGGTTGTTTCCGAGGATCTGAGCAGAGGGACGTAAATCTCCGCTCCTTGGAAAAAGATGCAGGGGAATAAATTGAGAATAAGCTGCTCGAGTAACTGAGAGGGTTTTGCTGTGAGTTTCCTTCCAAACTATGGAAGTTATGTTAAGATCTCACATGGAAAGTTGGAAATTTGTCTTAATTTTAGCCTATTTGCAACTTGACAGTCTTTCCTGACGGTAGAATTAACAAATATGATAGAATTAATAAATAAATACAGTAGAATGAATAAATACAGTAGAATTAAGAAGAAAATATGGAAGAATTAATAAATAAATATGGTAGAATGAATAAATACAGTAGAATTAAGAAGAAAATACGGAAGAATTAATAAATAAATAAGGTAGAATGAATAAGCACAGTAGAATTAAGAAGAAAATATGGAAGAATTAATAAATAAATATGGTAGAATTAAGAAGAAAATACTGAAGAATTAATAAATAAATATGGTAGAATTAATAAATATGGTAGAACTAATAAATGCGGTAGAACTAATAGGAAAATATGGAAGAATTAATAAATAGATATGGTAGAATTAATAAATATGGTAGAATTAAGAAGAAAATACTGAAGAATTAATAAATAAATATGGTAGAATAAATAAATACAGTAGAATTAAGAAATACAATAGAATTAAGAAATATTACAGTAGAATTAAGAAATAAATAAGGCAGAATGAAGAAATACAGTAGAATTAATAAATATAGTAGAATTCTCCTCCCTTCTTGTATCACATAATACACACTTCAGGGAAAAAAAAGCCTCCCACCAATACCCACAGCTCTTTATGCGGTTGGTATTTTTCTCCAAAACTGAATTGTGGCCATGCTCTAGGGCTAATTATTATTAATGAACTGATAGACACTGAATTCAATGACATTTTGCTTTCTGTAACTGGTGGATTGTTTAAACAACAGCAGCTGAAGAGGAAAAGGAGTCTCATTTTGTTCGTTCACTCTGATTTCACTTCAGGGGGGAGATATCAAGGACAATGTAGCAATTACATACATTACCTATCTTAATATATTATATATTGATATATTCATTATATATTAATATATTTAGTATAATAGTCAATATATAGTAATATAAGCCATATATTATATTTATATATATGTGAATATTATAGTACTATAACATATAGTGATATATTCTGTATTAATATATCATATAGGTGGATATTAGATTAGTATATATTGACATATTCTATATTAATATATCATAGGTGGATATTAGATTATTACGATATACAGTGATATATTCTACATTAATATATTATATAGGTGGATATTAGACTACTATGATATATATTGATATTCTATATTAATATATCATATAGGTGGATATTAGATTAGTATATATTGACATATTCTATATTAATATATCATAGGTGGATATTAGATTATTACGATATACAGTGATATATTCTACATTAATATATTATATAGGTGGATATTACTACGATATATTCTATATTAATATATTGTATATTAATATATCATATCTGTGGATATTATATTACTATGATATATTGATCTATGATACACTAATACATGTTATTTGTGTGATTCTGTGATATATTATGTTAATATATTAATATAGGCTAGGGAATAGGTTACAGGTCAGATTTGATGATCTCTGCGGTCTTTTCCAACCTCGTTAATTCTGTGATTCTGTGATATGCTAATATAATACATAATATGTTATATATCAACATATTACATACATTTTCTACTCCTAACTAGTAGCTCACAAGAAGTCTGAGCCATGATCAACTCGACCACCCTCAGAACTAGCATTTTCATCATGAATTACAGCATTAACAAGAGAAAATACAAGATAAGATGATGCCAAGCAAGCTGCTGAGATTCCCACAAGGGTAATTATTAAGCGGGTTTTCCATGAGCTCGGCTCCCGCCTAAGGTGAGCTGGCTTCTTTTCGTCAATATGTAACAGAGCTTTATAATAATTAAAATATAGGAAGGCTGGAGAATTCCCAGAGCAAGCAGAGAATCAGAGAGCGGTTTGGGTGGGAAGGGACCTCTGGAGGTCAGCCAGTCCAGCCCCCTGCAGGGAGCAGGGACATCCTCAACTAGAGCAGGTTGCTCAAAGCCTTGTCAAGCTTCACCTTCAATGTCTCCAGGGATGGGGCCTCCACCACCTCCCTGGGCAACCTGTTCCAGGGTTCCACCACCCTCATGGGAAAGAGCTTCTTCCTAACACCCAGGCTAAATCTCCACTTGTCTAGTTTCAAACTATCGCCCCTCATCCTGTCACTCTGGGCCTTTGAAACCAGCCCCTCTCCAGCTTTCTTATCAGCTCCCTTCAGGTATTATTAGCTCCTTTCAGGTCGCTATTAGGTCTTCCCCAGAGTCTTCTCCAGGCTGAACACCCCTAGCTCCCTCAGCCTGGCCTCGCAGTAGAGCTGCTCCAGCCCTCGCATCATTTTTGTGGCCTCCTCTTGCCCCGCTCCATCAGGTCCATGTCCTTGCTGTGCCGAGGGCTCCAGAGCTGGATGCAGAGCTCCAGGTGAGGTCTCACCAGAGCAGAGGGGCACAATCCCCTCTCGAGCTGGCCACGCTGCTTTGGACGCAGCCTAGGATGTGATCGGCCTTCTGGGCTGCAAGCAGCACGCGCTGGTCCTGTCCAGCTTCTCCTGCACCAGCACCCCCGAGTCCTTTTCCGCAGGGCTCCTCTCTATCTCCTCACCCCCAAGCCCGGATTTATCGTGGGGATTGTTCTGACCCAAGGGCAGGACCCTGCACTTGGTCTTGTTGAATCTCAGGAGGTTCACCTGGGCCCACCTCTCCAGCTTGGCCAGGTCCTTCTGGATGACCTCCCGTCCCTCTGGCGTATCGACAGCACCACTCAGCTCCGTGCCATCTACAAACCTGGTGATGGTGCCTCAATCCCACTGTATCATTGATAAAAATATTAAATAATACAGGTACGGAGCCCTGAGGGACACCACTTGTCACCGATCTCCACCTGGACTTCAACTTGTTGACCACTCCCCTGTGGGTGCGACCAGCCAGCCAATTCCTTACCCACTAAACCATCCACCCGTCAAATCCGTAACTCTCCAACTTGGCGAGGAGGATGTTGCAGGAGACTGTGTCAAAGGCCTTGCAGAAGTCCAGACAGATCCCATCCATTTTCTAGAAAGTCTGGATAGATCCCATCCATCCTCTAGATGGATCCCATCCAGAGTCCGTACTGCCCCAGCAATAAGATCTACGTGGGCAGATCCCACACAGGCTTAGGACGCGCTCGGCTCTCGTTGCTCCTGGCTTAGTGCGGATTAACCACGCCCCACAAAGTTAAGACGCTAACAGGGAACGAGAAGGAAATATTACAATCGAGAAGCCTCCAAGATGGGAATTTTCTCGAGTTAAGCACTGGGCGTGTCGCAACTCGGAGAGATTTGCTATCTCAGCGTGCTCCAGCCTGGAGTATTGTGCCAAAATACCTCTGACTCAGGTGAGCGGCGCTGCAAACTGCCGCCCTTATCACCAGCCGTAGCTGTTACCCCGACACAATGGCAGCGTTATGAAACAACCGTAGTTTTATTCTTCCTTCACACAATTCCTATTGAGTTACAGGAGATCAACCAACCGACCGAGCGATTTCGCGGCCGGTTTCGCTTCGTGGTAAAGCCACGACGGTGCCGGTTAATCGTTAACGCCTTTTATTCACCTCTCAAGCCGCAGCATCTTTCACGATCGCAACTGAATGAAAAAGCCACGGCGCCGGAGCCACGGAAAACGAGGGGAAAGCAAGCCCTAAGTCCGTACGACAGCCTAGATAATACCCCCCAGCGGTGTGCCTTTACTAGCGTTATCCTCGGAACAAAAGGATGGAGGCAGAGCAGCTGACAAGAGATGCCGGATATAGAGGAAAATAGCTCACGTCAGTGGTATTGACTCAGCCACTGAATAAACTCATTCCCACAGTCACGCTCCTCCCCCTCCCCTGCTGTATCCCCATCTTAGCTCCTAACACCAGCCGCCGAACCAACTCCTGCTTCACCACCAAACAAACCTGCTCCTGCTGCCCTCCCTGCCTCCCAAATCCCCTCGGCCTCAGCCTCTAGTGCTCCGAGGAGCAGCCCAGGCCCCTCGACACTCCCTCCCCAGCAGCACCCTCAGGGCTCCCCCCTCGTCCTGGTTTTGGCGGGCACAGCCGCTGCCGCTGGCACCCCCAAGCTCTGCAGACACCCCTCTTCTTGGGTAGAACCCGGGGAAACGCTGCTTCCCCTTTAACTCCCATCCCCGGGGCCCCTCAGGCCTCCTCCGTTTCCCTAAGCCTCCCCCGGGTCCCTCTCAAGCCTCCCCAGTCCCTCGAAAGCTCATCTAGTCCAATCCCACCGCCGGAGCAGGACCCCCAGTCTCCTCTGGCCTCTTCCCCACAGCCCCCCTAGAATCCCCCAGTCCCCTTCAGTCTCCCCTAGTCCCCTCAAACTTCCTCCCCTCAGGCCGCCTAG
>WEIS01031088.1:598-23441 GCA_013389965.1 Todus mexicanus | reverse complement strand
CAAGATGCCACCTCCTCGCTTTGTCTCACGCGCGAGGCTCCAAACCATCAGCTGGAAGCTTCCTAAAGTCTCTCCCCGGTCATTAATGGCGGTAATTAATTCATCCCGCTTTTTAAATAGCGTTCGATGGATGAGCCTGCCTGCTCGCATCTTGATCTCGTGTTGTCAGGGCTTTGATAGAAGAGATACATAAACAGCCTGGGTGACCATACGGCTATTGATTACCAGCGCAGGCAGATTTAACACCGGCACCGTAATAGGACACATCCAAACGAGCTTTAGGAGACGGGAGAGATCAAGCATGCAGCAAGTGCCTCCGCACAGCCTCGCCCGATCATTCCCAGGGTCCACGAGGAGTTTTGCAGGTATTTGGCCCCCGCAAAAGCATCCGGAGGAGTTAACCCGGGGTGGGTGCTGCCGGGATCAGCACAATCCTCATCGCTTGAGCTGGGGAACAGAGGCTCAACCAGCACCAGCCGCTCCGCATCCCTTTTTTTAAACGCTCTTTTTTTATCTCTCAATATTATTTATTGCTCCCTTCAAGTGGCAGTTCCCTCGGTGGGGAACATTTCTCCCCCCGCCTTCCCCGACTCGCTGCTGCTTCACAAGATGCCAGACTCGGGGGCTAGCCTGCTAGACGCCAACCCAACGGTCCTCTTTCAACAACATTAATTATCTCGAGCTTTCCATAACAACAACAACAAAAAAATAATCTTGATCCCACTGGCTGCCAATAGTGGAGAAGCTCGCGGAGAAAAAGGCTTTTATCTTCGCATCTCAGAGAAGAGCCTCGTGTTTGATCAGTCGGGGTTTTTTTTCTCTCCCCTTCCCTCTTTGTACATTTTGAACTTTATAGACTGATTAATTCCTCCTATCGCGGTAAACTGCTGTGTATACTCTCGAGTGTTGACTTGATTTTCCTTTCTATTAAAAAATAAATGTCTTCATAAGAAATTAAAAGAGCTTAGCACATCTTTGCTCCGTAAGCAAGTTGGAAAGAACCTCACAGCCTGGAACTGCGGGATGGAGGAGGGGAGAGAGGCGAGTTGAAAAGATTTCTTTATTTTTAAATTAAAGTTCAGGATTAAAGGCATCAGCCTTTCAAGAGTTATTGTGAAAGCCTTTTTAAAAGTCCCAAGTGGGTAGGCCATAATCTTCTTTTAAATGGCTAAATTTAGAACAAGAAACCCTCCGGCTCTCCAAACTCCAGCCCTCCACGGCTGGCACACGGCACCAGAAAGGGCTCAGGGTTGGTTCTGGGTTGTGGGGTTTTTTCATACAATCACAGTTTCACAAATACCAAACGAGATTCACACTATTTTTGCAAACCCTGGCTCCACAAAGCCCGGCCTTCCTGAGCTCAGTATCAACAGGATAACAAGCAAGTCCCCGTTCCTGTCGCCCGTCAGCACGAAGGATGAAAGTCAGGAGAAAAAGACGGGAACCACTGAGTTCAAAAGTTAATTTCTCTGACCAGGCAGAGGCAGGCATCATCCCCAGCATCGACAGCCCAGATCAAAGGCACCATTTATTGTAATTTATTCTCTCCTTTTTCATTTCACCCAATTATCTTAACCCTTACCTCTCCTCACAGGTCAACGGGCTGGCCACCAGAACCCTCTGAGCCGGTCCCAGAAAATAGGGTTTGCATTTTACCCTCTACCGCGCAATTTAAGCCCCATAATTGCGTCTAACAAATAACGGATTTGACGGAGTTCACGGTTATTTCGGATAATAAACGCTTCCAGATTTATAGCAGTTATTCATGCAAGGGCTACATTTCATGTAAATCAATACCAGAAAGAACAATTTGCTGAAAATATAAATACCATGGTTAAGCTTGAACGGTATTAGCGAAACGGGATTCTCCGCGGCTGTACGTACAAGAACTGCACCTGTCTGAGGGCCCAAGCTGAGATCAGAATGGTGCTCAGTGCCAGTCCACCCTAAAAATAATAAATAACGGCAACGTCTGCTCTTCCAAACCAGCTCCTGGACCCCCGTGGGTCTGGAGGACTTTGCTCTCCATCCACGCGGATGTTCAGTGATGGAAATCACAAACAGCAGCGAATAAATAAGAATCATTTGCAAATAAATGCAAAATAATTTGCAAATACGTGCAACAGCTGCTGCAAACCCGCTCGCCAAGAGACGCCAGCCTCCCGTGAGAGACCTGCCCATCCACCTCCCGCTGGAAACTGGAGCTGGACCCAGCAGAGACACAGAGCAGGGTGCCATAACCCAGCCTCACCATCCCCAGAGGACGCTGCTGGTTACAGAGGAAGGCAGCAGAGACCAGGGCTTTATTTTTGTTGTGGTTTTTGGCTTGTCAGCTCTGACCATCCCTGCTCCTCAGCCAGCAGCGAGGACAGGCGCGGGGAGGAGGACCCTTTCCCATGGCACCAAGGGCCGTGCTGAAGAGAGACATCTCTCCCTGTAACTACATAACTCAGAATAAAAAGCCGAAGCTCGAACACAGCGCAATTAATGCGGGAAGCATCGATTTCTGCACGGCACCAAGCTGGCTCATTAATTCCAGGTGCTCCTACAAGCCAATTCCAGCACTGGCCTCCCTGCAACAGGAGACAAATGGGAGAACATCGAAGGCTGAAATTCCTTCGTGCACTGACCTTTTTATCACCACGGAGCTTCAAAAACCGCGCGCCCTTCGCTGCCCCGCTTCACAAACCCCACATTTCGGTGGCTGTTGTTGCAAAGCCACAGGAGCCACTGTCCTGGGAAATGCCACCAGCAGTGACCATTTCAAGGGCAGCGCTGGCTGCAGCCTCCTCCCTGCCTCTGCTGGGGACTGAGGGGGTGCTGGGATGCCAGGGATGCCTTTTGGAGAGAGAAGTCACCTCCAAGGGCCTCAGCTCAGCCCCTGCCACCGCATCCTTGCAACAGAATCATAGAATCATTTAGGTTGGAAGAGACCTTCAAGATCACAACGCCCAACCATTCCCCCAGCGCTGTCAGGGGATCGCTGCCCCGTGTCCCTCAGCACCACATCTCCACGGCTTGAAAACCCCTCCAGGGATCAAGGGCACTCCACCCCAGCCCTGGGCAGCCTGGGACACGCCTGGGCAACCCTTGACAGTGGGCAAGAAATTGTTCCTCAGCTCCAACCTAAACCTCCCCTGGCTGAAGCAACTTGAGGCCGGTTCCTCTTGTTCTGGCTCTTGTTCCTTGGCAGCAGAGCCCGACCCCCCCTGGCTCCAAGCTCCTGAATTTCAGGGAGTTGTGGAGAGCCAGAAGGTCTCCCCTGAGCCACCTTTGCTCCAGGCTCAACACCCCCAGGTCCCTCAGCTGCTTCTTGTAAGACTTGTGCTCTAGCTCCTTAGCCTCACACTCCCTTAACCTGCCGGTCCCTGCAGCAAGGATGTGGGCGGTGGGGTGGGAGGATCCCCTGAGAATTTGGGGAAGCCGCTGGAAGCCACTTAACCTCCTGCAAACCACCAGGCATCAACATCTCTGCCTCAGCACCACCCGGCCAGGAGAGCATCTCCCCACAGCGGGAGCCTCCTGCCTCAACCAGCCTCCCGAGGGGATGCAGGAACACGGACCAAGCAGCCCAGAAGTAACCTCAAAGCAGGTAAAGCCGCCTCTTTACCCCAGCACCAAGGTCTGCAGAGCTGGAGGAGCAGACAAGGCTGGAACTTCTCTGGGAGCTGCAGGTCTGGGGATGGGAGACAGAAGTTCAGCCAGCATGGACCACCCCCCAGGCACCCAAAGCACCCCCTGCACTGCATGAGACCACGGCCCGGCACTGGGGTGGGCAGCAGACGGCAGCGAAGGCGGCGGCGGCCTGCCCTCCATAGCCAACGCCACGTCTGGTTTGCACTTGATCGAGCCTGACAAGAGCAACAATCGCAGATTAGTACGAAAACTTCTTGCTTTTCAACAAAGGTTAATAAATAGTGACAGCATTAAGTCTCTTCTGATTAACTATGCTGAAAGATATTATTGCCGTTTGTAACACGGAATCATTATTGGATTAAGCACAGCGTATAAAAATGAAATGTGAGTTTTAATCTCAGGCGCAGGCCCCGCGCGCTCCGACGCAAACCGGGCAGCTCGCAAAAAGCTGCTTCTATTAAATTCTGGAACTCCGTCTGTGGAGAGATACCATCAAAACCACGTCGCCTTTCTAGTTTGGGGGGGGGATTTTTTTTTTGTTCTTTCCTCAACTGTAACAAAGGCACCAGGACTTGAGGAGCATCTGAAAAGGAGCCGCATGTTCTGGTTAAAATGAAGTCCCAAATGCCCCGCTATTTCCAAACGCAGCATCTCCCAGGGAGGATTTCGCTGCGCTCCAGTGTGGAGCGGGCAGGGAGGAGAGCAAGGAGCAGGAATTGCTGCGCTAATTAAGGAGGCACTAAATGAAGCGCTTCTGCTGAGGTGTCACCACCTCTGTACTTCCTCACCCCGTGGCTCTGGGCAGAGCCATCTCAGGGGGCAACACTCGAGGACAGAGCAGGGCAAGGGACAAACCCAGCGCTGGGGCCACCAGCACCGGGCATCACAGCGGGGTCAGCCCATGGAGGGACTCCTGCAAAGGCAGCAAATGTGGATGGGATGGAGCCTGGCAGGTGATGGGGTGGGATGGGATCAGCAGGGAGGGGACTATCCCCAGCATTCCAACCCTGCGATGAGCTGCCTGGGATGTACAGTCCTCCTCTTCTCTTGGGAGGTGCCCCTAAAGAAGGGGTGGAACTAGACGATCTTGAAGGTCCCCTTCCAACCCAACCCATTCTATGATGATGATTCTTTGTGGAAGCTCAAACACAGGAGGTTCCACTGGAATCTGAGGAGGAACTTGTTTGCAGTGAGGGTGCCAGAGCCTGGCCCAGGCTGCCCAGGGGGGTTGTGGAGTCTCCTGCTCTGGAGACGTTTCAAACCCACCTGGACGAGTTCCTGTGGGACTTGGTCTGGGTGATCCTGCTCCGGAAATGGGGAGATTGGACTGGAGGAGCTTTGGAGGTCCCTTCCCATCCCCAACATTCTGTGACTCTGTGATTCTTTAGGAGGAGGGACATGGTCCCACGGTGTCACACTTCCTAAGGGACATCCCGCTCCCAGCACCAGGCTGGGCTTGCCACACCTGTGCTTGAAGGGGAAAAATGGGATATGGGATGGTTCAGTTGGAAGAGACCCACAACAATCATCTAGATGTTCAAAGGGAAAAGAGTTTTCTAAGAAAACAGTTAAAAGCAAAACTCCTGAAGAGACAGGACCGAGCACAGCACCCGGGCTGCTGCTGCTGCTCGCGGCAGAGAGGGAAGAGAAAACCTCTACAGAAACCTCAGCATTTACTGTAACCTGATCATTTCCATACATCACAGAAATTCTCATCAGCTGCTCACGGGGCATTTGTGCGCAAACCTGACATTTCAAACACAAAAAAAAGGTGCTGCTGTGTTTAATTAGCCATACTTGGGGCAGATCCAGGCGCAGGCCAGGCTGCTGAATGCCAGAGTCCGTACAGCAGGTAGGAATTTTAGCCATTTCTACTCAAAATGGTCTATTGAAAAAGAAAAGCTCATGACTGAGCAGAATTTTTGTCAGCTTGGGGGTATATTTAGGATTCTTCCCTTCAGCCCTCCCACCAGGATTGAAAACAGCTCCAAATTGTCCGGGAGAAAAACAGCAGGGGAGATTCAAGAGAAAGCTAATAGGAGAAGTGGTTCTTTAGCACAGAAAATACCACTTTTACAAAAAAACAAACCAAGACGCGTTTTCTCCAGAAAAGGCATTTCTGAAGATGCTCTCGCTTGAAATGCTGAGAAAAACAAATCTGAACATCTCCCCAAAGAGAAGACCTGTTTTATTTTGGGAGGACTCTCACATTTATCGTTCCTCCTGTTGGTATCACGCCCACCTTGTTTCCCTCCGCAGCCCGGGGCTAATTTATAACACAATAAGCTTAACTATTCTATTATTCCATTTTTTTTCCTTCTTTTTATTTTTTCTAATCATTAAGAGCAGCTGCTACTTAGCACCGATTGAAACCCCTTATCTCCTTTTCCCAGATGAAAGGGGGGCCTGTTTGTTGTAATGAAACCAGTTTGCACCTAGATCAAAGTCTCCGCTATTCGCATCCTCAGGAAAGTGTTTGACACTCGTGTCAAAGTGTCAAACTATTTCATTACCGCACAAAGCGGAGACACTTTGACTAGAGGAGATAAGATGTTTCTATCAATCAGCATCCGCAAACAGCCTCCCCACGATGATTAAAAAATATATATACAATGAAATAATAAGGTGGTTTCAGCCACAGCACTCAAACCGCGGATGCGTAATGAAGAGACGTAGCGATAAATAACGGCATGAAGCAAAGCCCAGCGGCGAGGCAGGAGCAACCCACGGTGCTCCTCCTGGGGTCATCAGCTAAGGGGAAATTCCATCTGATAAATGGGAAAACAGAGGGGCAATAAAGAACCGCTGCTGGAGGGAAGTGGGGATGATGCTCCGGGAGGCTCATCCCACCATCAGCCCTGGTGCCTCAGGCTAGAGGGCCAGAGTTTGGCGGTTATCCCTGGCCTAGGAGGTGAGAAAAGATGAGTCAAACCTGAGAAACGCCAGAAAGCCTATAAACAACCTATCCCTCTGCCCATGGAAAAGCCAACACATAGGTGGGAAAAGCCAACACCTTTGCTACCTTGCAGCCCAGACGCAGTGGAGATGAGGGTGCATGAAGGATGAGACGAAACCCAGGAACATTAGAAAACCCTCAACTAAAACACCAGCCCAACAAATTGCAGCCCAAGCTGACTTTTTCCATGGGACACCACCAAAACCACCCCAACCAGGCAGCTCCAAGGAGCAGGCAGGGCTCAGGGACTTCCACAAAGACAAAAAGCCACCTACGAAGCCAGAACCACATCAGCAACAGCCCAGGAGGAAACTGGGACCCCTTAGATACAGCAATGGAGACAACAGCAAGTTGGATTGTGTCTTAAGAGACTCATTACACGTGCAGAGTGGCTTTGCATTTGGAGTGGACAGAAATTAGTTGCAAATAAAGGAAGATCTTGGGTGCCATCACCTTCGTCTCCTCTGAAAAGACCATGTAGTAGCTGTTAGTGGTCAAAACTAAGATTCTTCTCAAATCTATCGCTTGCAGCAACACGTGGCCAGGAGTTACCTGGTGGCACGAGACCAGCGGACAGTCGTGCTTGGTGCTGGGAGGTAGCACGGTGTCCCTGCACAGCATCGCCCCACCAACACCACAGAGCCATGCCGAAACCAGTAAGCAAACCCTAAATGGGTTACGGGATCATCTCAACAGTGGGCGTAATGACTATGTTTGTTCAAGGGAAAATAGAGTTGGCAGCAGCAGCCAGCCGTGGTGGAGATTAGAGTAAAGCCTGCTTAGACCTGGCCGCGCTGGAGAAGCCGTACGGGAACGCTTCATCCCTATGTAAATACCGTCACCGTAACACTGGTAGAGCCACCGGCTCCGGGACCAGCTAGAAGTTATCAGCTGAGTAAATTCTGCTTGTTTAATTTTTATATTGCCTTCAGGCACATTCACCTCCCGGATTCTCCCCGAACGCTCTCTCTGGAGGGAGGAGACTTATTCCTCACGCTCACCCTCCCATAGGATCCACGTGGATCTCCAGAGGCAGGAGAAGAGCAGCCACAACCTGCACCGAGGATGCCTCCCGGGTGAATTCAGGTCAGAGGCGAGCTCCTGGCCAGAGCCAGTCGCTTGGGGCACGGACACAGATCTTCTCCACTAACCTCTTTGCAAACTCCTCTTGCAAAATTGGTTTTTAGCAAAGCCACTTATCACCTTAACCATCTATCGATTCCCTGACTCCTGGCCAGAGCTCCCAGGATCCAACACAGCAGGAAAAGCAGAAAAACAGGACTGCAAATGAGAGCATTCAAACACGCGGCCGAGATCACCCCGACCGCAAGTGAAGGTGATGGTTGGAGACTCACCAGGGACTTCAATGCCCTTATTTCGCTGCAAATGTTGCTGGATAGAAAGCTTCTGCTATTTTTTTTGGCATGTCCAGCAGAGAAAAGATCCAGGTGAGCCAGTTCTATCCCTCCTGACCCAAATCCTACCCTTCGAGGTGGATCCATTTCTGAGGTGGGACCCCCCAGCTCCCACTCGCCAACTGCAAAAGGGAATAAAACTCAACCTCTCCAAGCATCCTGCTCCAGGGAACCCCCCCATTACAGACACATCACCTAAATCTGAGCTCTGCCGCCAGGATCGCTTGCGAGCAGCCGCTGCCAGGACCTGGGTTGCAAGCAGAAGCTCGCGGCCCCGCGCACTTCCCGGCAGTTATCGATCCCTCAGCAGTAACAGCTGGTATAATTTTGCTTAGCTTCAAAATACCTGGCGATCATGAATTCTTTGGCCACAAGGTTATAAAGCATTCTCTAAAACATGAGAAAAAGATTAAGCCTGCTTATAGTTAATAATATACTGTACACTGTCTATCAAGCCGGCCGCTTGCTATTGAGAGCCTACTATTAGACACTTATTTAAAAGGCCTTTCAAGGCTTCCCAAGAAAAGTGCAGTTATGCAGTTTTTTTTCTGGCAGGAACCACTATAGATAAACATCAATTCGCTCCCGCGGATCACAGGCGCAGTAAATAAATTTTTCAGGAAGCTAAGTTCCATACAAAGCCTCCTCAAAGCTCCCATTTCACACAACATCGATGTTTGGCCTCTGAGAAATAATAATAATTAAAAAAAAAAAGCTCCAAGGTTGCTTTATCCAAGGCTAAATTATCAATTGTAGCTGCTTCAGAAAAAAAAAATAAATTAATAAGAGGGTGTTTCAATGAGGGATCGGCATGGGAGGGAAACAACGCGCTTGCTAAATCATAGAATACTTAAGGCTGGGAAAGACCTCTTAGATCATCGAGTCCAGCCTATGACCTACCACCACCACTCAGCTAAAATGGTGATGCTGGTTAGAGACAAAATGGGGAAAAAGAAGGATTTTGCAGCTGATTGATCCGGAACTTCCATGACAGCGGCTGCAGCCCCAAACGTGTCGCTGCGGCTCCGCATCGGCCACAGTAAGGAGGGAGCAACCAGCTTTGGGCAAGCTCAGCAGCCAGAGCTTCAGCTATTTTCTTTTACCGCTTTTTCAAGTAGCGGGCTGGGATTTATCCATTATAAAGTATTTGTCATCAAAAAACCCCTCCACGCTGGTTATAACCGTAAAAGTCGCAGCTCCTCGGATGGCTCGCGAGCTGCTCGCAGAGGTGGGATGGAGGAAGAGCACTCGGGATGGGGAAGAGCCCACGGTAGCTGCAGTGTGCTGGATTTTGCTGACTCAGAAGGAATTAGGATCCATCAAAGCCCAAAAGTGCTTTTTGAAGCAGCTCACTGGGATTCAGCCGTGGGACAGGGAGGAAGGGCAGGAGAAGTGTCTCGGTTCACCTCTACCCAACGATGCCCTTGGAATTTTGAGCGTCAGAGCCGGCGTCCCATGGGACTGCTTCCCGCTGCCTGCTCAATAACACGGTCCTTGGGGGGCTCATCCAAACCCCGAGCTCCAGGACTCGCTGGCACTGTTGGAGCCAGGACCATTGTAATGCTCAGGATGCTCCATCTGCTCGTTAAATAAAAAGATGCTGGGCTCTGTTATCATTTAATTATTAGCCTAAAAAAAGACCCAAGCACAGAAACCCTTCCAGGCTCAGGTTGTGCATCCTGGTAGGCAGCGGGTTCTTCAATAAGAGAGCAGCAGATGAGCAAGGAGAAGAGGATTGCTGCCAAAACGCAACCTGCATGTCCCCCAGCTACTCCTAAACCCAAATATCCTCTGGTGCCCCAAACTGTAGGAGCCTCTATCTAAAGCAAAGGCTTGAAAAGGAGGTAGGAAGGAGGACAGAACGATGTCCCTGGTCTCTAACTCCAGATCAAACCAGAGCAGTCTTTAAGCGACGCAGTGTTGTACCCATCAACCTTAGGACCATCCTGAGCACAAATACGCAGACCCAAAAATGAACACCCAGCTGCAAAGGAGAAACCCTCTCACATGGCCTTAAATCACAAACGAAGCAGCAAAGCACCATCTCCAACCCCAGCGGCACGGTTTGGTCCCAGTACGTGCAGGACTCAGCTCCCACCACACTGCACCCAGCCTCAGCACGGTTTTGGGTCGATCCTGTCTGGGGCAATGACATTAAAACCCCAGGATCCAGTGATTTATTTACTCAGTTGCTAAACACAAGGGCAATTTTGAGAGTTAATAAGTGACCAGAAGAGCCTCTGCCTTCCTCAAGTACAACAACCAGGCAGCTCCTCATCGTCCAACACCACCCAGGAAAGACCGATCACCTCCACTGACGCTTTCCAACCACCCGTTATGAAATAAAAACCAAGTTAGCTGCCCCCTACTCACTGCAAAAGCCTTTTCCTTTAACCTCATCTCAGAAAATAACCAGCAGATGCTCCGAGAAGCACTGAAATAAACTTAATTTTGAAGTCATGAACTTGTGACACTCATCGCTCTCCCGAAAACAAAACCGTCAGGGATGATACAATATGAATATTTAATCTCCTGATGTGGTCGGCCAGAAGCTTCAGCACGCTTTTTCCTGCTGCTTAAATCACAACCTCATCAAATCAACACAATGAATATATATATATATATTCACAAATATACCAAATTTTAAATGAGGCAACTCTTTCAGGAACGAAAAAAAATGGAGAAAAAACACCTGCCAGGAGCAAGCCCCCCGCACAACCGCGATCTTAATTGATCTGTGGCAAGAGGGAAAATATTTATTTAGGTTAAGGAAACTGCCAGAAGGCACAAGTTTTAAAAGTAAAATCCCAAAGCACCCAGGGCAAACCCATGCAAATTATCAGCACTTCTTATCTCTATCAGTATCTGCCAGCAGCAGACCGTCCCCAGCCAGCAGCCGCAGAGTCAACTCCGCTCCAGTGATGCTCTTCCCAAAGTTATATTTACGAGGCTTTTACCTTTTTCCGTTATTAAAAAGAAAAAAAAAAAGAGTTTCAATTTTAGGGAGTTCTATTATAGCGGTCGTTAATAATTGCTTCAAGCCAAACTTTTGAGCCAGCAGATTCCATTTTGGGAAAAAAAAAGCCCCGTGTATTTTATGCATTTCTTTATAAAACGAAATGAGGGTGGGTAGCAAGATGTAATGCAATGTGTCAAGTTTGCGATGCTTTTCGTGCCCTGAGTAATAAAAAAAAATAAAATAATAATAAAGCAGCATCCCCAGGTCCCCGCTCAGTATTTAACTTGGAAGGAGAATCCAGCCCTTTAACGAGTAAATCAAAGTTAGCTCCTCCAAAACTTTGCTTGCATCGAGGAATCTGGCCAGGCGTCCCACTGGGGTTTGCCCCTTGCTCTCCAAGCACCCGCCAGCTCCTCTTGAAGGTGATTCTTGGTGGCCTTTGAGGAAGGGAGCAGCTCCTGGCAGGGATGCCAGGGAAGGGGCGAACCAAGCACCCCCTGAGGAGCTTTTCTAGATCAGATTTGATGATGGCTGAGTAAATGTTTTTCCATCGATAAGAAGGGATGGCGGAACCCAAGCTGCAGCGCCCTCGGATCCCTCCAGCAGCAGCCTGGGTTTCCTGCCCCATCAGCAGATGGATCCAATACCTGGTGCGAGGCCGTGGATAATCCCGGCGAGTTTATTTTGGGGGAGCCGAGGCGAGGGAAGGCGGGGGCCAGGCTGCGGCCCCGGCGAGGATTTGCGTATTAGTAAAAACAAACAATCCTGTAAATAACGAGCCCCTCGTCCTGTCTCCGCCGCGCTCCTCTTATTGAGTGAGTCAGATGTTCTGCTGATTAAAAATTGATCCATTTCAAAATCTAATCAACAGAATAGGATTCTTTCATATGTTATCAAGGCAGCTGCTGACAACAAAAACCAAACCTGTTATTAACCCATGAACCCCGATGACCTGAACCTGCCTGGGCTCTGCAACTGTAAATTATTCAGTAGTCCAAGAGCAATACCCGTAAGCCTGATGAATTTACGCTCCGACCGGAGCCGGTGGGGGTTAAAGCCAATATCACAGACCCAGGGGTCCCCCGGGACGCGGTTCACGACACGCTGCCACTCTGTGTCATGCCTGGGAATACATTACCGGCGTCTGCTCTGCAGCGCCTTGCAAATGTCTAGTCTCTTTTTTTTTTTCTTTAAGGCTTTTTTTTGTTTGTATTTTACACGACTTTCTAGATCCAGCACAGCACCAAAGTGAGCAGCCCCACGCCGGCGGCACAACAGAGCCCCGGTAGCCCTGCGGGCACAGCCAGTCTCTGCCCAAGCCCCAAGGCACCAGCACTGAGCAAAATTCACCAAGCAAATGCTTTGCATCCCTGCTTTAGCCGTAGCTCAGCATTACTGGTTCAGCCATGGAGGAACAGGGAAACTGGGGGAGCAACTGAGATTTAAAAAGAAAATGTAACCATGATTTTGAAGCCTCGTTTGCATTCATTGCCCGTGCTGCTGGAGACATCAAAACGGGTTGATGCCACCGCTGGGTATCACCCTCTTGGGTCTTGCTCTACGGGCTGGTGACGCTTCCTCATGGATCATACCACGACCAGGGGCCAGCCGGTTGGATCAGACTGGGCTCAGCTCTGCCGGGGTACCAATGTCAAGCCTGGGCACTCACAGGCATTGACTTGTAACTCCTCAAAACCCCCTCCTTTCACCCAAACACACACGGGATGCAGAGGAGCCCTGCCTGGCTCTGACCCCGCACCACTGCCAGCACCCAGAGCGAGCCACGATTGCCACCAGCTGAGCCACAAACCTCAAACCAAAACCTTTCTGCAAGTTTCAGAGGGGTGAAAAAAAAAAAGTGGCAGTTTTAAGTGCAGGTTTTGATGCTTCTGGGGGCAAAACCCCCCTGCCCTACACTACTAAACACTTTATTTTCTATCCCAAGCTACCCAGGTGCTGCTCTGGTCCCAGACGGCACCAGCCTGGTTGAACAGTTAGTTGCTGGTTAATTCACCTGGAGTAAGGATTCGAATCAGAACGGGGGAAAACTGGTGCCACATAAACCGAGCTCGAAGATAACAACAGCTCTTCTCTTAAATCATAATATATTTATAAGCTTAATGACTCTCTGACCTCTCCTTAAAGCCCAAATAACCCCTGGGGAGCCCCCTCAGCCTGGCCGCAATCGATCCCGCCTGGGCTGCCACCTTCCAGGGATGCTCCGCACGTCAGATGAGAGGCAAAAATCCCTCCTGCCCCTCAAAATAACCCCCTGGGTGCCAGTGCCACACCGGGGCTTTCCAATTATTTACCACTGAAGCCATCATCACCCACCCCACGACCTCAGGGGGGCCTGGGGGATCCCAACTGACGTGGTACAGCTCAAAACACCAGCTATTGATTGGGTTTTTTCCTATACTAAGGCCAAAAGCGCTTTAAAGCCAAGGCAGAGCTCGGCTGGCAGGGGCAGGGCTGCTCCTCGGCTGCCCTGGCAGCGCAGCCCCGGCTCAGCCCCAGCAGGGAGTTTGGAGAGCCGCTCGCCGGAGCATCGCAGCCCGGCCCTGACGTCAGGGGCAGACGTCACCTCCATTGATTTTGGATCCAAACCTCAGTTGAAGGCGTCGGGGCTGGGGTGGTGAGGGCAGAGTGCAGCTCTCTCATAGGCAGGGGTGGGAGAAATAAGGTAGCAATGGCAAGCAGGCAGCGGGTACCACCCCCACCACTGAAAAACACAGGCAGAGCATTTTCGTGGTGGTTTTCCCTTTTTTAAAAGCCTCCTCAGTTAAAGGCTTCTGACTGGACATCTCTGGGCTGTGCAGGCAGAGCAGGTTGATCACCCACTTAACTCCCAGATCAGGGATCTACAACCCCCCCCGGTAACCGGATTAAATCCCTGGCAGGCTGCAGCCACACATCCCTCCTCGCGCTTGGTCCTGCCCGCCCAGCTCCAGGGATGGCTGGATGTCCTCCAGCAAGACCTCCCCATGCCCTTTAGCATCCCAGGTCCCCCAGTCAGACCTCCCCATGCCCTTTAGCATCCCAGGTCCCCCAGTCAGACCTCCCCATGCCCTTTAGCAATCCCAGGTCCCCCAGCCAGACCTTCTTGTGCACTTTAGCATCCCCACAGGGATGCTGCCCAGTGGGATACCAGAACAATTCAGACCTAGAGAACACAGCAGGGGTTTGCATCTTGGCAAATCAGCTATTCTGTATAATTTCATTCTACTGCAAGGTAAGTATTGGGGAACAAGTCTTGGAAGAGAAACTGAGCGCAGGATCCAGCCCAGGAGCAACGCCATCCTGTCACAGCCAGCGATCTGCTGGGAGGTACCTAAACAACCACTGGTTTGTCCCACCATCATCATCATTATCACCGCTCCAGGGGCCACCGTGACTCCCTCGGTGCTGCCAGGGCAGGGAGGGCTCACCCAGCACTGACCATCCACCCCTCCGCTCCCTCCTCGCTATCTAATAATCACACTTGTGCGAAGCTGTTGCCGTACATAAGGAAAAAGAGAAACCATCCTTGGAGAGCCTAACAATCAGACAATTTTTAAGATCATGGAACATTAAACCATTCCCAATAGGGTTTACTAATCAAACAGCCAAATCCTTCATAACCAACCAATCCCTACAGAGCAATTAAATCCTTCCCCTTTAAAACACTTGGCACGCCGTCTGGGGAGAAAAAGAAAAATTTGCAAAATTCATTTGATAAATTAACCAGGGAAAAGAAAGAAGTGAATCAAGCTTTGTTCTTTTCATTTTTTTTAATTATGGAATTCACAATGCCTGAATAATGTTTAATAAGAACTATGAAAATTCCTAACAGTATTACAACACAACACAAAAGAATTAACCTGGTTACCGTGAAAAATTGCATATTTAATTAAGAACTGAGAGTTCAAAACTATCCAGAGATTTCAAAAGTACCGTTGCCTAAGGGGCTAAATTACACGCTCGCAGTGCTGCTAACAGGGCTGGAGCGCGCAATCATTACCCAAGTGTCCCCATTAAGTGACAATGGGCAGATGACATCAAATTCATTTCAAAAGCAACAGGAATTGAAGCATTCGCTTGGGTAGTGGAAGGGAAAGCGACTATCCTGCTGGTATAAACCAGACCCCTTGTTGATAAAGGCAATAATTAAAGAATAATGTTAATTAGCTGCTTTTATTTGAAAGGAAAGTGCAGTGGCAGGAGATGCTACCTCTGCAGCGCGCGTCCAACAGAGAATGGAGCGGGCGAAGCTGCTGCTCCTGGATGCCAGGACACGCGCTGGAGCCGTGCCCCAGGCTGGGTCCCACTAGCCTTGGGCAACCACTGGCCCCAGGCAGCCCTCGGCTCTCCAGGGAGCCAGGAGGTGGTTGGGATGAGCAGAGCACATCCCATCACCGCTGCTGGACGAAGGGAACCAGAGCTTCCTGCTCCAGCACAACAAACGGGGCATCAGCAAATGCTCCCAGAGGGACGGACCTCACGGAGGAGCCTTCACCGGCAACTTGGGTGCGGAGTTCGGGCCCAAGGGCGCTGCGCAGGGGACTCGGTGGGACCCAGGGCGATGCTCTGCACCACCAGGGAGGGTGACAAGCCACCAAGCTGGGGGATACGGGGAGCTGCAGCATGGGGGGGTCCCCAAGAGCCTTCCTCCTGCAGGACACCACCCTCCCCATCAGCCCATCCCAGACGTTGCATTGCACACCAGCATTGTAGAGGAGGCTTTTAGCAACACCGCTCCCCCAAATCACGTCTCTGTGGGGCAGAACCCCCCCAGCTCCTCAGCCGCACCGCCAAACCCCACCTCGGCCAACCAACCAAGGGGACCAGAGGGGTAATAATTACCCAGCTCGCAGGGATGAAGCAATGTTTGCAAACCGCTCGGCGAGCCGCAGACCAAGGCAGCTCTCCCTGTCGGCGTGATTAATAAAGAATAAATGTCCTCTGCAGCCAGGCTGAGCAATAACGCAGCGGCTCCGGCGCCGAGGAGCGGCTGTGCTTACACCGCACATTACAAGACCCGCTGCCAGCGCCAGGTAATACTTTATTATGTTATCCTGGCGGAAGAAAACAAAGGATGCCCGAGGTCCTGACTTCGGTGTAAAACTGCAGGAGCGTTACCAAAGGCAACGGCGGCGTGCTCGGAGCGGCTGACGCACGGCCCAGCTCCCACCAGAGGAATATTTACACGGGGTTCAAATTGGTTATTTACTTTTGCAGAAATCCGCGTTGCAGAAGAGCCAGCGAGCACGCACACGCCAGGCAATTAATATTAAAACGGCCACGCGTTAGCGGCGAGTCGCTTAAACTGCAGCTAAATCAATACTCTGGGGTCCTGTTGCAGCTTTGGGGAAATCATTAAGTGCTACACCGAAGTAGTCAAAAAAATAATTACACAGCAAGGCCGTATTAACAACAAGGGAGGAAAAAAAAAAGGCATTGAAACCATTTTGGGAGGAGGTGGCGGCGTGCTCAGCTGCGGGAAAACGGGAAACGCAGCTTAAAAGAAAAGCCACTGGTTGTGGGAATACCTAGGGCCAAAATAAATGGTATTGGAGATGAAGCTGAAGGAGCCCAGCATCGCAAGCTGCCCTTCTGATGGGCGTTCTGCCTGCAAGCCTGGCATGAGCAGTTATTGCCCCAAACCCGAGCTGGGATCTGCCAGCACTGGACTGGGCAGCTCCAGGAAGGGTGGGATGTTCCCGCACCCCTGCTCGTTAAGAAGCACCGCGGTAAATAACGAGCTCTTCAGCTTTCCCAGCTAGCTAAGCGGCGCGGGTAGGTTGTGCTGATGACCCTCCGTGGCTGGCAGCTCACGGGCTTCGAGAGCCGGCTCTTCCCGGCACCGACACAGCCCAGACCCCTCTGCAGAGATGCCCCCCGAAATGCTCTGCAGGGACAGCCAAAATGGAACACGTGACCCTTGGGAGGGCCCTTCGCTGCCAAGGCGATGGATGAGAGCACAGGGATGATGACCAGCGTGCGGCCAGGCCCCTTCTGGGGTGATTTACCCCAAAAAGTCTTGGTTTTCAAGAACACCCCATCTCTCGTGCCCCAGGAGAGGGGAAACTGAGGCACGACACCATTGACCAAGGCAGCAACCTGGTGCTGGGACAGGGCCTGACACAGCGTTGGGGCTGTTTCCCTCTATCCCAATTCACAGATTCCTCAGCCTGTGAAGGGGAAAGGGACAAAATCCTGTTATTTTACTGTGGGCTGAGACCAGGAATCCTGAGCAGCAGGTAAACCCAGCGGCCCATGCTCAGCCCCGTCCTCCAAGCCCAGAGATGATGGGGTAAAGCACCCACAGACCCCATTCCCTCCGTGCCCCCCATCACCAAAGCCAAGCCAGGAGAGGGGTTATCTGAGCAAGGCAGCGATCTCAAGCAACCTGAATCCAGCTTCCCGGGTTTTGCTGTCTTGGCAAGAGACACTGAAAGCTGCAGGGAAGAGAGCGCCAGGAGAAGAGGAAAAAAAAACAACAGGTAATTAAAGAAAACTCAGTCATAGATCCTGAAGTAACACGCACAAGAAAGTGTTACGAAAGGGGAAAACTTTTTAATAAAGTCTGCAAGTGTATATTCCTCTTTTATCAACCTCAAGATTTATTGACCCGAGAAGCCATATTGACTGAATAAATCTTGATAATGACCCCAGCAGAAGTCAATACCTGCTTATTATCTCCCAAGTTGGGGAATTACATCTTTCGGTAATAGGAGCAGGATGGTACAAAATGTTCTGAGAAACTTCACCCTGGGCTGGTTTTTTTTTGGAGGGGGAGGGGTGGGGATGGATGCCTTTCATGTGCCTTTTCCAACCAGAAAGGGAATCTGCAGCACCATTAAGCCAGCGAGAGAGCTACGAGGCGCTTTCTATCTCGAGCTCTGGAGCGTGCGGCATTGCTTCCGAACCCAAAATGAATCCCATTTCCAGGAAGGCTGGTGAGGAGCACGACGCTGCAGCTCGCCAGTGCCCTCCCTCCCCACGAACACCGGCCCCGCATTTCCAATGTACCACCTTGTGTCAGCAGCTCCCGGGATCATTCCCGTAAAATCCAAGATGTGGGAATTCCCACAGCCGGGGTTGTGCGGTACCGTGATTACACCGGCACCCAAGAGAGGAGGGGAGTAGCATCGCGACCATCCCGCGGGACACGCAGCCAACCCTGGGAACCCAAATATTCTGCTTTTCTCCAACCAGCAAGAACGGGAAGGGAAAATGGGGGAGCAGATGAGTCGCTCCAGCCCCTAAATCCAGAGGCAAGCAAAGCTTCTGCATTTAAAGATGGTGCTTCTTTTGCCAACAGTTAACTTTCCGCTCGGCAGCGAGAACAGGAGCTGTGGGACCGGCGCGCACAACAATTATGCCTGCATTTTTATTTGAAGCCTCTGCAGACAGCAAGAAAAATTAACTGAAGGGAGCAGCTCCTGTGCCAACATATGGAGGGAGATGAATAGCGAGTTCTGCATGCTCCGCTGAGGTTATCTAGCTAAGCAAGTGCCTCCTAAAGGACTCACAGGCTGGGAGCGTACTGTTTGCTTAATCTGGTCATAAATAATAATTCGGATCACCAAACGCTTTAACATTCAGCTCCACCTGCAGCGCACAAGCCCTGCTGAGCCCTGCCAAACTTGCGGCCGCGAGGCAGAGGGAGGTGATGGCACAGCCCGAGGGAACGGATCCTCTCCCCCACCGAGCCGCGCTGGGCATCGATGCAAGAGGCTCCTCCACCAGCCAGGCTGGAGGAGCTGGGGCAGAAGGCAGCTGCCTCCACCCCACAAACCTTCTCCACCTTCTCCTCCATTTCACTGGGCACAGCAACCCCAAGCTCTCCGCTTGCTGTCCCCATGCCCACTTCATGTCAATTAAACTAGATTTCTTTACCTTGAAAGGTTGGACTAGACGATCCTTGAGGTCCCTTCCAATCTGGTATTCTATGATTCTACGATCTCCAAGCTGGATAACCCACCAGGAGGTGGTAGAGCTGACACCCTTCCCTCCGGTCCCACAAAAATCAAATTATATTTCCACCCCTGTCCCCTATACACCTCTTGGTCACCATCCCTTCTTTCCCATCCCTCCAAGGCCACAGAGACAACGCACTAAACTGGATCAGGAGGCCAGCACGTACATCTCTAATGGGCTGCAGCACGCACACAATTAATTAATGGATTTATTAATTAGGGAAGAAGTCACTCTTCAGGCTGGAATTGGGGTCACCAGTTTCTAAAGTGAGAGCTGCGGAGCTAAAGATAAACTCTCATTTTCTGCAGCTCTCTTCTTATCTGGCAGCATCTCAATTATTCAGCCACAGGAAGGAAAAAAAAAAAAAAAACCACCCACATTCCACTTCAGGAACTTCATGGTTTGACTTTTTGTCAATGTACAACAGAGACCCAACAGCAGGTGGGACCAGGAACACCGACCAGCTCATTCTCCCCTTCAGATATAAATTGCAAATATTAGAAACGTTAAGTATTTGCTTCTAATGAAGGATCCGGGTGGACCGGAGGGATGCAGGACGGATGCTGCTCCTCAGCCTGTCCCAAGCAGGAGGAAAGGGCCACCACAAAGTGGTCGGTGATGGTGACATCCAGACACGAGTTCCCCCCCAGTCACTGAGGTTTGAATGAGTTATGCTTTGGTGATCAGCTCAGCTGAGCCTCCTTGGTAGCACACGGAAGGGACAAGCACTTCTGGCTGCCATAGCCCTACATCCCCAAGGGAACGGGGCTCCTGGGTGAAGGAAAGAAACATCACTAGTGTCCCTGCCGGGAGATTGCCTACCGAGCTCAGCCACAATAGGAGAAGGTAAAGAATCCACATGAAGAGCATCATCACAAACACCCTGGTCATTGGGAACCTCTCCAGAAGAGCGCACAACTACCAAACAGCAGATAACCCAACCGTGAGACAGACATCTGCAGAGAACCAGGCTTCATTAGTGCCGCTGCTCCTCAATTCATATTAATTGTTTAAGCAGGTCGATTCTGCAGCCCACGCTCCCCCCCCAACCCAACGCACAGGGAGCAGCTGGAGCCCCTGGAAAGCACAAACCACGGTCATAACCCTGTAACATTCCTCAACCAAACCCCAGACATGGGCTGCACTTGGATAAACCCCTGAGATTGCAGCTTGGGAAGACAAAATCCCCCTGAGATGGGGGCACCCAAAGCCCCCCTCAGGTTCCCCCCTTGGGCACAGTGACCATGGGCACCACCTCATCTCTGCAAAGGCGCTGTGAGAATACTAGTGCTGGAGATGCTGGAAGGTCCCACCAGTCTCTCCCTAAGAGCCCTAAAAACTACACGGGACTTGGGGAATGTGCAGAGGTGAAGTTCCCCACGGTCACAGCCCCAAAAGCGCCGCGGCCTCCCCCTGAGGTTATCCCACCCACAGGCTGCTCCACCAGAGTGCAGTTGAGTTTATTAGTCCAAGCTCGAGGAATTAAGCTCCAGCCAAGAGGACTGATAGCTTATTTACTGCTGTCGTCTATATAAAGAAGAATTTTGACACATTGTTAAATGATAGCACATTTAGATAAGTCAAGCTGTCATATCATTTAATGGATGTCTAAACTCCCTCTGTAGCTGATATGTAAAATTTATGCACTTCAGAATATCATAAGGTTATAATATTTTAATCACATCCACGGTTGTTTTTTGGGTTTTGGTGGTTTGTTTTTTTTTTCCCCCCTTCCCCGCTCCTAAACTTCGAACAACAACAACAACAATTATTCCATCAGCTGCCCCGCGCTCCGGGGCTGCCGGCACATCGCCATCCGCCGGAGCCGCCGCCGAAGTTTCTCCCCAACTCCGCTCCAGCAAGCGGAGAGGCATTTGCATTACGGGAAATAAAACCAAGAGCATTTTATTTGACGAAGCAAACGCTGGAGCCATATAGCCAGAGCTCATCTGCATAATGAGATGTGAAGACATCTCTAAAAGGCGGCTGTAATTGGTGTCTCTCCCCCCTCGCTCGCGGTTGTATTTATTATCCCAAACCCACAGCTCGCCACACTTCCCTTTTTTTTTTTTTTGACCGTTTTAACGTGGAAAGGGTGAGACGAGAAACAGCGTCGGGCGCACGGAGCGGGTAATCCATACGACGCTGATAATAAACCCCCAGCAAATTAAAACACAAAAAAAACCCATCAAGGCACCAATCCCTCTACGACTATTTCACACAAGAAAGCTGTAAAAAAAATACTGCATTAGTAATGTACACAATAAACCAATCTCATAACCCGGTGAAATATGCCTGGTATTATCTTTGATAGAATTTTATCTCTTCTCATTTCCAAGACTATTTGCTGGGAAAAGCCCCGACGCCCGTTTCAATCAAAGCGCCGCCGCCGCGTAGCACATTATCTACATGTTTTACATATGCCCACCATTCATCAGGGCTGCTCAAACTCTGCCATTCCCAGCCAGCCCCAGGCCAGCAGAGCTGCTCAGACACATGCATTAAAACAGAAAGAGGGAGGGGGGGGAAAATATAGCAAAAAGCACTTGGAAGAATAATAAATGGATTATTCCCCTCCCTCTTTCTTTTTTTTTTTGTTTGGTTTGTTGGTTGTTTTTTGAAACTAGAGGGCATTAGGCCAAGCTGGCACAAGGTCACCTTTCCCACCGTGATCCCGACGAGGCGGCAGAAGTGCTGCCTGGACAGAAGTCAATCCTATCCTCACCGCTCGCTCTATCTCCAGCTCCGCTCACGCAGCGCGATGGGGGAAAGAAAGCATTGCCCACCTCCCAGCTCACCTCTCCTCTCCTTCCACCCAGCAAACCCCCCCCGGAAAAGTCGCTGCCGATATTTGCCTTCCAAAAAAGGTCTGCGCAAGGCCAGGAAAAAGTCCTTCGCGTGCTGTAGCGAGGAACCCTTTTGTACCCAAAGCGCTTAGACCCGGAATCCCTTCCCAACCACGATGCCATAACCGAGCGGCGGCGGCGAGCTGAGCCGTGCTACCTGCGGTACTTTTAGGGTCGCCGCCTCCCCGACAGACGTAGACCGGAATCTGCTTCAAAGCCAAAAAACGGATTAAACGCTGGAACTGTGGATACGGAACCGCAGCCCCCCAATAAACGGCATCGCGATGCGTTTCCTCCCCGCCGAAGCGTGCTGCCTTTGAAAACTCCCTAATATCCGACAGGGAGAGAAACCCATTTTAATATCCATGGAAATGAGCGTTCCGCCTTCGGTGGGAGACCCAGGTTGGGCTGCAGCCCATTCTGCCGGCAGAGCTATTGTGTTTAAACAAGCACCTCCGGAGAGGGGAGACGGAGAATTAAGGTCACCGAGTACCAGCAGCCCCTGACCAACCTTCCCCTCGGCCACGTTAACAAAGGACTTACCGGTTAATTCCCCGGAGCGAAGGCGCTAGGGCGGGATACGGCAGCCCTGACCCGGGCAGAGCCACAAAGGAGCTTTCCCCCCCTGCAGGCAGCCCAGGGGCCAGGGGCTGCCCCCGACCCTTCCCCCCTGAGCCGGGGGGTGCCGCTGCCCATGGCCCCCCGAACAAAGCGGGGCAGCGGCTGAGCCAGCAGCAGCCTCTGCTCGCCCGGCGCCCAACGGGGATGCAATTACCGCAGCTGGGGAGTTCAGGGGGTTGGGGGGAAAAAAACAACAAAAACCCCAAACAAATTAAAAACAATAATAATAATAATTTAAAAAAAGAACGAAAAAAAATCAAATACCCCCACACACACTCCCACCACCGAAGGGGGGGACGCAGCCACGGACACTTTCCAACCCGCAAGAAACTTAGCGGAGAGGAGCAAGGGGGGGAACTTCACGCCGAGGAACTTCCCTCCATCCTTTTCTCTCTCCCGGCTTTTTTTTCCCCCCCTCTCCCTCCCCTCCCGCCGGGGCGGAGCAGCC
>WEIS01031085.1:0-13775 GCA_013389965.1 Todus mexicanus | reverse complement strand
TTTTTTTTTTTTTTTTTTTTTTTTTTTTTTTTTTTTTTTAAATACTGAGGCAAATATCTGAAACGCCATTAAGGAGTTATCAGTGAATGGGTTGTGCTGCTCTCAATGCTCCTCAGTCCTTTTGTGCCGCCGTTGCAGCTGCATCGAGCAGGTTTCTCGGGGCAGGAGCCCAGCGCCGACGGGCGCCCATGGGAACCGTATCTACGGGCAGCTCGGTGCGAGTGCCAGGCCTGGGAAACGGGCAGCGGCACCGCAGGGCAGGGCTGGCATCTGCTTTACCAGAGGTTATTACCACACTCCCGGCATCCCCGGGCTCCTATCACGGAGCCGTGGCTGGTGCCGATGTCCCCGCGGTCCCCGGGGAGGGGGATGGCTGCAGCAGCTTGGCCAGGGATGCTGGTGGGGTGAGGGATGCTGGCGGTGACCCGGCCGTTAACGAAGGGATGCGAGACACAAAGTAATGGCTCGAGCGGGGTACTCAATTGAAATACCATCAAACCCCCAAGAATCGGTGTTTTTCCCTGCCTCCCCAGCGCTATTAATTGCCAGGTGGTTTTGTTTCCAGGCTTCAAAAGTTGTCATTTTCATAGACTGTTCTCCTGCCATTGTTGGTGCGGTGGGTTGTTTTTTTTTTCCCCTCGAGCATTTGTCAATAATCCCCCAAGAGCAGCAGCTTTGTTATCCCCGCTAATTGGAGTCAAGTAGGGCTGCGAGAAAAGATCGTTCGCGCCCGAGCCCTGGGAAAAAATGCGAGAGGATTTTAATTTTCAATAAAATATGCAGATAAGTAGAAATTAACAGTGGGGAACGGGGATCTGCGTGAATAATGGGGCTGCTCAGACGGTGGCGGCTCGAGCGACTTAATGAGGGCTCGAGCGGGTCGTTGGCGATGCCGGCGGCGCTGCGAGGTGGGGGGTGCACGGACCCGGCCCCGCACCTGCGCTTTCGAGTGTTTGAATCGGTGTTTCTTGGGTGCGTGGAGGTGAGCGAGGTGTTTATCCGAACAGTCATGGGCAGCTGCAGCTGCTGGGGAAATATTTCAGGTCACGCTTTGGTGTTTTCCTATGTAAATGAAGGAAATTTGGGCGTCCCTTCCTGGTGGGGATGGGATCGCTGTGGGATCCTGCAGTTCTCAGGAGGCCAAGGAGAGACACGGACCTGCTCTGGCTGAGCTGCTGAACCAACCCGAGCCCAGTTACTCCCAATAACAATCAACAGGACAAGAGGAACTGACCTCAAGTTGCCCCAGGGGAGGTTTAGGTTGGAGCTGAGGAACAATTTCTTGCCCACTGTCAAGGGGCCTGGCCCAGGCTGCCCAGGGCAGGGGTGGAGTCCCCCTGATCCCTGGAGGGGTTTCCAAGCCGTGGAGATGTGGTGCTGAGGGACACGGGGCAGTGGTGCCCTGGCAGGGCTGGGGGATGGTTGGACTCAACGATCCGCAAGGTCTTTTCCAACCCAAACTATTCTCAGTGTTTCTGTCGCGTTCCCCAGCCGGGGACGGAGTTGGGCAGGATGGAGCCGTCTGAAGCGCTGGGGACCTGCTGGCCCCCACAGCATCCCCCCTCCAGGGTTCCCAGTGCCGTGGGGAGGGGGACAGCTGAGCCGTCACCTGTTGGAGCTCAGACGCCGCAGCTGCGCCCGGCACCACCGGCTGCTTTGAACCCGCTGGATTAGGCAGAGGAGAGTGCCACGCACACACTTGTGCTCCGCATGCCAATGCCTTCCTCCTCCTCCTCCTCTTCCTTCTCCTTCCAGCGGCTGCAGCCTTCCCAACCCAACATCTCATCCATTTGGCACCTTCTGCACCAGCTTCTCACTCTAATTTGGGGGCAGCCCCAGGGTTAGGGGGTGGCAGGGACCCTTTGGGCTCCGGGGTTTGGAGCGTTCTGAGCTGGCTGCTGCTGCCCCTGGGTAGGAGCAGCGGGGATCTGCTCTGGGCTGGACCAGGCGCAGCGATGGTGGAGGTGGGAGGAGCTCTGGGTGAGGCCCAAAGCACCTGCAAAAGCCTGGGACAGTTGGTTCAAATCTGCTGAGCTTTATCCTGCTTATCCAAAACAGATAAAACCAGAGGAAATCCCAGGTGGGGGAAATAAACCATCATTTTTTGACTTTGGGAATCCGTCTTTTCCCATCATGGTCTCTACTTCCCACCATTGCCCTCCTGGGAGAGGAGCTGGGGTGGTGGGACTTCATTAGCAGGTGGATGAGAGCCTCGGCTCTGCCACTGTCCCCTCTCCGGGGTGCCTGGGCTGGGCTCCTCTTCTGTTCCCTCCCATCTTGTGCAGCTGCTGCATCACCAGTTGGGGTGTGTTGGGTGCCCCAGTTTGGGTTGGGTGCCCCAGTTTGGGTTGAGTGCCCCACTTTGGATACGTGCTGCTCTGTGCCGCTCTCCCTTTCGCAGTGATGGTAGAAGGTGGCTGATGGTGGGCGGCTGCGCTGCCCGTGGGTGGCTCCGTCTGTCATCACGGCACATCTTTGGGTGATGTTCCCGACTCGGCAGAGGACGGACGGGGACACCGGGTGGCCAGATTCTCCATTTTACCCGAGTACCCCCCTTCCCATCCCTCCCTTCCACACGTGTGCGACACCTCCCTTCTCGCACCTCTATTTTCTCAGGTTTTCCTCAATCCGAAACTCAAACCCATCGAGACAGACGGGCCCGTCGCGCCGTTTGCCAGCAGCAGCCAAGCTGTCCCCACGCCCTCCCCGAGCTCAGCACCACGGCAGGACCAGGACCAAAGGCTTGGCCTCAGTCCCAGGGGTGGGTTCCTTGGAGTGCAGGATTTGCGCTCTGATTTGAATAGCAGAGAGGGAATGGTTTGAGTCTGAGGGGTTGGGGGTTTTGGGGTTTTTCTAAAAGAAAAAGCTTTCTTCCCAGCACTGCACTTTTTAAATTGCCCGGGTTCACTGTCTGCTCCCCACACTCATGCTTTTGGTCTATTTACGAGCCGGAGTGTAACATTAAGGTGATTTATTGCCATCTCTGGAGTGGAAGGGCAGAGGCTTGGGTATTTTTTTCCCTTTTCCTCAGGTGAAAGAAAACCTCGAATGTTAACTCGCAAGACATTACAACGACCGCTCCGTCAGTCCTTGATTTACGAGCTCAAATTTATGAGTTAAAAATTATTATTCCACTCGCATATATATATATTTTATTTTTTTTTCCCCTTGGCCGTTTTAGTGCTTGTGAAAGGTGAGGGGTTTGACAGCTCCTGGAAACAAAAGCCTTTAATATCTCCCCGAGCGAGGCTCTCCCAGGCAAGAAGAGAGATGCCAGGAGGGCTTTTCCTCCCTGTTGCAGATATGAGTCACTCCAGACCCGTCTTAACCAAACAGAGCCCAAAGTTTGCATGGGATAAGCCAGGACTAATTAGCAAAGTCCGTTCTTGGTGCCTGGGGAGTCCCCTGGGATTATCCTCAGTGGCCGGGCTGGAGGGTGAGGCTGGCTGTGGAGGATGCCCATCACCACAATCCCCCTCCTGATATTTTTGGACCCCTCCTCAATTATTTTGGACCCCTCTAGACTCATTGATCGGGACACGAGGAGTCTCAGGCGCTGAGCCACGCAGTGGTGGCACAATCCGAGGTTGGCTCTGGGATTATTTCTAATCCCTTTTGGTGAAGCACTCTCCCCCCTCCTCCATCCCCTGAGTGACACCAACGTTTTGGGGTCTAAACTAAACTGGCAGCGCTCTTTAAACAATGACATGCGTGAAATACCAGGGAGCAAAAAATATCCTCTTTAAAGCATGTGTCGCGCAGTGGCTTTGAGAGCCGGGGGATTAAAAACCTTAGCGGAGCTTGGGAAAATAATGCCAGAGCTCCTGCTGCTCTTCATTAAAGTACATTTTGGACGCAGCTTGCCTTATTCAATAACAATTTAGTTGACCAAAAACTGAATCGAAAGGGACAGGCAACCCTGTCGCGTTTTGTTGGGGTTTTCATTTTCCGCATTTTCTTTTTTCATGTCAATTTGCCATCTGCGGCCGGAGCGGCTGGAAGGTGCCTCAGCTCTGCCAGGCTGAGCCCCTCTCAAAGCGCTGGAGGGCTTGGGGGTGTCCCCCCAAATAATTAGATGGAGTTCGGGTCGGACTGGTGCTCCTGTGGAGTTGGTTGGGCTAGATGTTGAGGCTTACCACCGTGCCCACCTCCCCGCACCTCAATCCCAGAGAGATCTCGAGGGGCTGGAGCGGGTGCAGAGGAGGCAACGAAGTTAGTAAAGGGCCTGGAGAATAAATCTTGTGAGGAAAGATTGAAGGACCTGGGACTGGTTAGTGTGAGGCAGAGGAGGCTGAGGGGAGACCTCATCGCTCTCTGCAGCTCCCTGAAGGGACATTGCAGAGAGGTTGGTGCTGGGCTCTGCTCACAGGGAATTAGCAACAGAACCAGAGGGATGGTTCCAAACTGCAACAGGGGAGGGTTAGACTGGATATTGGGAAAAATGTTCCCAGCCAGAGCAGTCAGCTCCTGGAATAGGCTGCTCAGGGGGGGGTTGAATCTCCATCACTGGACGTGTTTAAAGGGTGTTTAGATGCGGGGTTGGGGGAGATGGTTTAGGGGTGAACTTTGCAGAGTAGGGTTGAGGGTTGGGCTCGATGATCCCAAGCATCACACAGACCTCTCCTGGCCATAGCCTTCCTGGTGCTAGGCAAGCTGGGGAGCAGGACAGAGTTATGGGTCACACAAAGACACGAGAGATGCTCCTGAGGTCAAGCGAGAGCAGGAGGGGGTCCCAGGGGAGCCGAGCAGCCAGGTCCAAATCTGGATCCACCATGTGCATCTTCTCCAGGAGCAGCCGGCCAATGTTCCCGCAGCGTGTGTCACGGTTCCCTGAATAACCAAGGCGCTCATACAAACAAAACAAAGAAACCCTCGGTCTCTCCGGAGACAAGTCCCAAGCAGGGAGCCAGGCCAGGCCCACTGATGGAGCAGTGAATCACTCGACCAGCTGGAGTTTCAGCAATTTGGGTCAAATACGCACCCTGGCGTCGCGCCACCCGCTTCTCGTGCGTTTCACTTGTGGTACCTCCACTCAGGGTTCACCTCGCGGTTGCTTTTCGTTCCTGGTAAGGTCTTGGGGGCTGGAGGTGGGTACGTGCTTCTGGAGAGGAATCTGCCAGCTTGGGTTGATTCCTGTTTCTGACTCCATCCGTTCTATTCCTGGCTCATTTTTACCGCAGCTGAACACAAAGGATGGCGAGGAGAGTATCAGCAAAGAGCTTGCCTGAGCTGTTAACGCGCCCCGTGGGTGCAGAGTGAACTTAGACACTCAACAAGTGTATAAACGGGTCCGTCAAACGTGCCTGGTGGTGTTGTGGGGAGACTGCCCCAGCTCGGTGCGCCTGATGCTGCGGGCTCGGAGCAGCTTCAGCTTCGTGAGCCTGGGCCCAGGGGACCTTTCTCCAGGATTACATCAGTAGCATGAGGATGCTGAGTGTACTGTCTGGGAATCTTGAAGACGAGGTGGTGGTTTGTTGTGTGTTTTTTTTTCTTTTTCTTGGAGATTATGCCTATGATCAAATATGTTCTTCTGACTCGCCTGCAAAGAAGGGATGTGCTGCAAAAGTGAGGTCGCCCCGTTTTCCAGTACCTGGGAACTGGCAGCTCTGTGTGCCAAGGCAGCCACGGGGCTGGGCTGGGGCTCGCTGCCTTTCTCAATGTCCACGCCTTGTTTGGTTCTGGTGTTGCTGGGGGCAGAGAAACAGCCGCTCTGCCCTGGGCAGGGAGGTGTGTGCGGTGCCGTCTTCTGCCAAGCGGGGTTAAAAACACCCTGCGTGGGGGTTCACTGAGCCACTGAGCTTGGCGATGTGCTGCTGCTCCAGGGACCTGCCGGGGCTCTCATGCCCTCGGGGTCTGTCCCGTGGCTACAGCAAGGACTGAGGTGCAGTGGGGATGCTTGGCCAGGTACCACTGTGAGGATCCTCTGAACAGCAAGAAGTTTGGCCAGGGTGGCTTTATCCTTGTTGTCCATTGCCCCGTAGCAGGGCTCCTGCTGTTCGGGTGATGCTTTAAGCAGCTGGGGGATGAAGCTTTGTGTGGCTCTAGTACCTGGTGTTTGCGAGCAACTCCTGACAGGTGATTGTACCCCAAAAAAAGAGTGTGAGGTGGGAGAAGGAGCAGAGGGGGTGCAGCTGGCAGCCTCCCCGAGGCCATGGGGCACACGGAGCTCAGCCTCTGAGGATTGAGGGAGAGTCGGAGCCCCATGAGGATGGATGAGCACTGGGAGGAGGAACGGAGAGCAGGACTCTGCTGAGCAGCTGTACACTGTGCCACACAGGAGCAGAACTAGGGGGGAGAGAGCAGGCCAGGAGCTCTCCCTTCGGGGACAAGCTGCTTTGGTCAAGCATTAGCTAGCGGGCTGCAGGGAGGCAAAGAAGATCCAGTTCCTAAATTGGAGGTGAGCTGGAAAATGGACGTCTGCCCCCGGGCAGCTGGGGATTAGCCGTGGGGATCTGTGGAAGGAGGTAAACCGTTGGGTTTCCTTCAGTCAGGATCCCAGGGACATAGTTGAGCGCCGGCCAACGCATCTCGCAGGCCAGTGCTCTGCAGACAGACTCCACCTCCCAAAGCAACTGCATTGCATCGGGCTTGGCAGCGCCGCTGCATCTGGCAGCCCCCTCTAAACAGCCTCAAAACTGAGCCCAGATGGAGCCAGAGCAACCTCTCATCCCAGGGCAGGACAAAAGGAGAGGAGCAGGACCCACATCCCTTTCGGTGTTGGCGTTGGGTCTGTCCCACAGGTGCAACAGCCTCGGGAGCACCCAGATGGGTGGGAGAAGGGGGCCTGAGCTGAGCATCAGCCTTACACTTGGGTGCTGAGTTCAAGGAGACCCTCGTCATGACCCTGAATGTCTTTCACAAGCTTTTCTGGATGAAGGAGGGAAATAGGGACAACTCCTTGCTCCCATTCCTGACCCAGCCTTGTGCCCACCGAGCCCAGCCAGGGGAGGAATGCTCAGAGGGGCTGGGTTTTGCAACCAGTATTGGTGGCCAAGCTGAGCCCAGGGTGTGCTGAGGAGCGAAGCTTCCTTAAAAGGCCCCGAAATTCCCTCCTATTCAACATTTTAGCAAGAAATTTAGATTTTATTATGGAGAATTAAAAAAAAAAAAGAAAACCAACAACATCAGAATTAAAATGTCAGTGGGGATCTTCAGGAAATCGTTCCGATCCTCCATCCTCCCCAAGTCCAGAGGAGGCTGCAGTTGCTCTAAAGCTGCAGTTTTAGCCAAAAGAAGCTACAACAAACAAACAAAAAAGAAAAACAAAAACAAACCCAACAAAACCCGCACTTGGCCGTGGTTTTAGTCATCCCCTTCCCCCTCCTTTTTGATCGTCTCTGTCTTGTACAACCCTGGTCTAGGCAGATAACTGAGGGTTTCACCCAGCTTTTCAAAGTGGCGTCGAGGAAGAAAAGCAGCCTTTGTGAAGGGCTTTCTGAAGTTCTCTGTTCTGGGAAGGTTGGAAATAGCACAAAAACATCCTTTCTCACTAGATTGTGTCGCTTCCAGCTCTGAGCTCCACCACGACCCAGATGTTTCGATGCTGATGCTGAAAAGGCCGATAAAAGCCATGGCAAGAGAGCCAGGAGAGCTTGCGGGGGTGGGGGGGGATGGTGTGTGAAATTTGCTTCGAGAAACCTGCGCCGCTTCGGGTCCAGCTTCTTGCTCTTTGAGGCAGGGAAGGGAATTAGAGAAGGAGACTCAGACACTGGGAGTTAATATCTTAATTCGGTTGGTCTGGCGATGACTGTCAGTCCAGCCCACATCTCCTTACAGGCAACCGTATAGTTCAGCTTGAAGACAATACGCACGTCCAGCCTCGATTGGGTTCAGGGTTTGATGCTGTCAAGCACTTTTTTTCTGCCTCATGATCTGGTTCTCCTTTTTGCTGCCCAAGTCTTCCTAACCTTGGGACAGTTATCGGTGTGAGTTCATCGGTCTGCTTTTAAAATTATCTTTCATTCCAAAGGAGGAGGGACCTCCTTAGGTGGACGTATGGAATAACTCTGTTATTACCTAATTGATTGGACAGGGAAAGTTAAGTGTGAAACTCTCCTTTATTGTCCGCATCCTCTCGCCAATTATCCCATCTCAGCAAGAACATTTCCCAGTGTCTGGTCCACAGTCCCTCACGAGTTGTTCTGCCTCAGCAAGAATCCCAAGCTGCTAATCTGTCCCTTCCAGAGGGGTCTCCGCGTGGGGTTTCGCGTGAGCCCAGCGAAGTGGGATGTGGGAAGGGGGTGACCCCCCCACCCCTCCCGTTGTGCTGCAAACAAAGCCACGAGCCTGCAAAGGTTGTGCGGCCGGAGCGACAAAGCTGATTCACCGTCTGTGGTGGCAGGCGGCCACGGAGCTGTGAAACCATATGGTGGAGCTGGGTGGGAGGAGGAGCTGGGCTTTGTGCTCGCCTGCAGACCCCAGGAACGTGTCATGCCAGGGTCCCCGAGTGACCTGCCCCAGGGAGCTTGCATGTCCCTGCCCCGTGAGCAGCTTTCAGCTCAGAGCCTGTGCCTGGAGCATGAGCGGTGCTTATTGCTTTGGAGGGTCAGGCTGCGGGTCAGTGGTTGGAAGGAAAATCCCACTGCCCGGCTCCTCCACACGCTGCCTACTGGTGGGTGGATGGGTGTAGCATCGGGCTGGCCCAGAGAGGACCCCCCACCATCACCCCTGAGCAGAGTCTGGCCCCAGCCTCTTGCCGCCCGCGGGCCCTTGAGCTCTTGCTCAGCATTGCTCAGCTCCCCTCTCAGGCTGCTCTTCTCCAGCTCCACAGCCCCAGGGCTCTCAGCCTGGCCTGCCCACACAGATGCTCCAGCCCCGCAGCAACTTCAGAGCCTCTGCTGGACTCTCTCCAGTAGTTCCCTGAACTAGTTTTCCCTGAACTAGTTTCTCACTATCCCCCTTCCCCCCTCCCTTCTCCCAGCTCGTGCCTAATTCAATTTGCTTCTCCCCAAGCAGGTCCCCATAGCCTGACCATTAACAAATGGACTTGGCCAGAGGCCTTGGTGACCATTTGCACGCTGCACCCACTGCCTGCCAGCCGGGCACCCGCGAGCCGCCCCGGCACTGCCGGCGTCCCGCTTTCGGCACGCCGCCGAGAGCTGCCAAAGCACAGCAGAACTGCTGCCAATTCCGAGAGAAAGGGGCAAGGGAGCCGCGCACAAAGAGTGGTTTATAGCCCGGCCGGGCACCTGACACGGGGAGGAGGGAGGACTGAGACGTGCTTAGCCCTGATAATCCCCAGTTTGAGTTTAATATATTATTTTATTTTATTTTATTTTTTTAATCAAAAGCACAGCAACAGCTGGGGCTGAGGCTTTCCAGGAGATGAACTCATGAACAACTGTTCAAAATAACTTTATTCGTATTGCTATTAGATCAGGCCACTGGGGAGCAACCAATTATTTTTGATTACTCGAGGCAGATAAGGCCAGGCTAGAGCCGAAAACCACGCGCCACATGGGATCGAGGGCACCTCACAGCTTGGGCACGTTGGCTGTGCTGCTCCCCAGCAGGTCAGGGGCACCCAGCACCCATAAGAGCCCCCAGCACCCACCCGAGCTCCCTCCACGATGCCCAGGGATTGCACTGGGCTTTTTTTTCCATGGGGTTTTGCAGCGCAGGGGGCAGCAGGGGCAGGCTGGGGCGGTGTTTGCCGACAGATACGTGCCATTGCTGCCTGAAAACCAATTACCGGTGATGCTGCAGAGCTAATTAGGCTGTCCCAGGATGGTCTGGCCCATCTTGGTCATAAGCCCTGGAGCTGGCACGGCATCAGCGCAGGGAAATAAGAGGGGGTAGGAGCAGGAGAGGTCCCTTCTCCATGACCAAGTCCATGCCTGAAGGAGCATCACAGGGTCCAGGCAGGGCAGTGCCCGGTCGCTTGCCCTGTTCCCATCCCACAGACCAGACCTAAAGTGCTTTCAGTCAGCTGAGGCCAGTCCTGGACCATTTTGCTTTCCAGCATGATGTCAAGCAAACCTGAGCACGGGCTCCGGCAGCCAGCAGGATCATCTCCCGAGGGAACGAAAGGTGGAAGCGAAAACACTAAAATCTGGGCTGTAGGGGAACAGCCAGCGCTGGCCAGCAGACAGACGGCATGAGCTAATAGGTCTTTTCCATTTTCTCGCTCCTGTGATTCAAGAAGTCTTGTCACCAGGGATTTTTTTTTAAAAATAGCCTGGATGAAACAGAAGACGGTGGATGGAGGGCTCAGTCCCGCCTTGGCTGGGAGGCAGGTTGCTCTAACAGGACTTTTCCATCGCACCGTTCCACGACGAATCGAGACGAGAAAAGAGAAGAAAGAGGAAATTGATAAACGCAATCGTAATTCCATCCAGGGTTTGCCTTAGTCAGGTTATTACAATCCTGACATCATGTCTTGAAAAGAAGACTGGAAATAAACCTCTGCTAGATAATATCTGCTGGCTGGGGACGGAGAGGTGCGCCCGGCTGCCAGCGGCACGAGGAGTGAACGCCTTTGGTGGTCCCCTCCGCCAAGAGCTGTCTCTCCTGATTTCGCTGGGTCTCAGACCAGCAACAGGAGCACGTGGCTTTCAGGGAGACCTCACACCTTCTCCTGCCCAGGCTCCTCAGCCCTTCCTGCTAAGATCACCCCCTGCATTGTCTGAAGGCATTTCTGTGGACAAGGAGAGGTGGCCAGGGCTGGGTTTGCAGGTGGAGGAGCTTCCAGAAAGCCACCGGGACATGTTCGGCTGGTCTGAACCTGATGTAGGAAGAGCAGAGTAGAGCCCATCCTGCCCATGGGGTGGAGAGAAGGATGGCACACCTTCACCTCCACCTTCACCTCCACCTCTCGTGGCCAGCACACCAGAGGTACGGAGGAGCACAGGCGGTGGGACCAGGTGGGAATTCCCGGCTCCTTATGTCAGACCTTGGCCACGATCCTCTTCACAAATAGACCAAGGTGCATTTTAAACTCCATGAAGGTTTCTGTTCTATCCAGCTCTCTCAGGAGGCCTCTCTGCAGATGATTAGAAATCCTCTTCTACTGTTCTATTTTCCAGCCTAAGTGTTATCTGTGGGCAGTGTGTTCCTCTTCTCATGCTAACGCTGGAATTTAACCAGCTCTTTCCTGCTCATCAGTGTTTGGAGGTAATAATCCTGCCCCATCTCAGACTTCACGACACCCCAAGGTCTCTGGCCTTCCCCAGCAGGTCCCACACGGCTCAGGAAGGATGGGGATCATACATCACCCTGGGTGATGCCCGGAGATGTCAGAGAGTGTCAGACTCGAGTGTTACCCCTGCTGGCCACCCCTGCAGGGAATTTCCATCTTCCCATTGCTGATGTGGTGTTGGTTTTTTTTCCCCACTCTTGTGCCTGCAGCTCGGAGGACAAGGAGAACAAGGTCTGTGATGTAGCAGATCCTGCACAGTCGCACAGCAAGTCATGGCCCTCCTTTGCCAGGCTTCGGGCACAACGAGGTACCCCATGATCCGTCCTCACCCCCAGTCTCTCCAGACTCACAGCTACAGGACACTGGCCCCGCGAACTGTGAGTATCTCTGGATGATGCCGCGACTCGACGAGCGTTTAATTAACTACACCTCCCACTAGCTCTACCTGCCTCGCTTCACTTCTCTAGCTGAGAGTCTTGCCAGGGGCTGAGGAGGGCCGTGGCCGGCTGCCCAGGACCGCCGGGCACCCACGGCCACCCCAGTCTGCGCCGTCCTGCTCGCTGCAGGGCTCGTGCCGCGACCTCAGCCAAGCGACATTATATTCTGCTGAGGAAAAGTCTGCGTTGTCTGCCTAGCTCTCGATTAAAGCCGTCTGCGAGCGGGGACTGAGCGCTCGCGGCGCGGCAGGAGCATGATGCAAGAAGTCCCTTTGCCAGAGCATCCCTCTGCTCCCCTACCTGGGGAGGGCTCCAGGATGTTTGGTACCACCAGGCCCCGGGCAGGGTCGTCGGCGCTCACGGCTGTGGGCGTGCTTTAACCACGCACACGTTTATTTTCCTTGGCTCCGACGGGGAAATGTGCTCCTCGAGGACTTTTCATTAAGCGAAAAAATTTATGAGAGAGAGGATGAAAATTGTGGTTTACTGTCTGAGGTCTCGGTCAGCGCTGTTTCTTCAGACGTTTTAGTAATTCTTCTTGGCAAGGGCTGAGAAAGTTTCTCCAGTGAAACAACGACAACAAAAAAAGTAACTTCCACATTTGGAGCCAGTTTCGTCGGCCGGTTCCGTCCCCCATCGGCAGGAACCGATGCCTGGAGTAACAACCTGATCCCTGGGGGCTTCGAAACAAAAGCGAAACACCTCACAATTTCTGTCCAGTGAAAAATAACGTGTACGTGATGTAAAGCGTTATTGGGATGTGATGCTAATTTTAGTGGTCACCTTTGGCTGCGCTTGAGGAAGTCGCCGCCGCTGCCAAGAGCAAATTTACCTGATGACGAATGAGGAATCGGAGCATAAAATAAATAAATATCAGCGACGCCTTTTTTCCCCCCCTGCTTTTTTGGCAGGTCGGTGTCATCCAAGGTCACGCATTGGTGCGGCGGGAGAACTACTGCCAGAGCTTAGCGCTTTAAAATCAGGTTTAAGTAAAGAGCAGCATCTTTAAGTGCTGGAGTTAAAAAGAAAGCCTAAAGTAGAGCCTCCCAAAAAGCCTTGCCCATTGGTTACGTTTTCATGTTGGCATTAATATTCTTCCCTCCTTGTGCTCAGGCTTGGAAGAAGCTTGCCAGGAACTTGTGTCAAAATTCCTTGTTTTCCCCCTCAAAACCAAGCCTGAAGCCTCCCGTGCCAGGTGCCAGCCGCTCTGTATTTGACCTTTTTCTGCCATTCATGGAAAGCTTTCGAGAAGTTGTGCTCCAAGGTGGAGGAAAAAAAAAAAGAGGATTTTTGGACAAACGCAACGAATCTCAACAAGCAGGAAAACCTTTTGTTTCCATCAGCAGTTTTCAGAGAGCGGGAAGGGTTTCTGGCCAGCTCTCAGCGTAAACTCGAGCCAGGCTCGGCTCAAGGGGAGGCAGAAGCTCCCCGTGGAGATGCTCATCCCCGAACGACCCCAGGCAGGGGGTCGTCTCTGCTTCAGAGGACAGATACCCACCCGCGAGCCCGAGGGAAATCCAGCCATTCCCACATTTTTATGACTTCTTTTAATTACTCCAGGCGCGGGAGTTTAGAAGCAGTAAGTGTTTTCAGGCTCAGGGCAGGGCGCCGATGGGAAGCAGAACATCAGATGCTCGTTTCTCCGTGGGCTTCCCAAAATCCGGTGCAAACCCTCCGCAAGTTAAATCTGCTCGGGAGCAGAACAGGCGGGAGCCCTCCTGAAGTGTCCCCTGGTTCTGCGGGCTCAGTGTCACTGCCGCCTGTCCAAGCTGCTGCTAATTATTGAAAGCATTTTATAAAAACAAATAATAATAGTAACAATAATAATAATAATAGTAATAATAAGAATAATGAAGCAGGAAGTTCTACTGTTAAAAACCCGTAAGTTTTATTTGTATGTAATACCAGCCATTCTGCAGCTTTGGAAATGGCCTTTAAAGAATGGAGGGGGGGGGTATGTAATTTTTTATTGTTTCCCCTTCTGAAAAGAGGATGCGGAGAGGAGCCGGGTACGGTTACAGAAACAACACAGCCCACAAAGGGAGGCGGACAGAAAGTTTGCGTTGCGTTGAGCAGGAGGGATGGGGCACAGCTGAGCTGAGTTTCTAGCAGCCCTCAGCGAAATGATAAATGGGAGCTGTAATTTTTCTTGGGCAGGGGAGGGAAGATCATGGGTGAGGGAACAAAATAATTAAAAAAGC